>CM076847.1:18352138-18511379 GCA_039519185.1 Astragalus membranaceus | reverse complement strand
GGAATATATGAATCGCATTTTCCATAATTACCTAGATCGGTTTGTGGTGATCTTCATAGATGACATTCTAGTTTATTATAAGTCAGAGGAAGAACATGCTGAGCACCTGAAGACAGTGTTAGAAGTTTTAAAAGAGAAAAAGTTGTACGCGGAGTTATCGAAGTGTGAGTTCTGGCTGAAAGAGGTGAGTTTCCTTGGGCACGTGATTTCGGGTAATGGTATTGCGGTTGATCCGGCAAAAGTAGAAGCAGTGTTGGAGTGGGAGGCTCCGAAGTCCGCAACAGAGATTAGAAGCTTTTTGGGTTTGGCTGGGTACTACAGGAGGTTCATCGAGGGTTTTTCCAAGTTGGCCCTTCCGTTGACTCAGTTGACTTGTAAGGGTAAAGTTTTCGTTTGGGATGCTCGATGTGAGGAAAGTTTTATGGAACTGAAAAAGAGATTGACGACGTCGCCTGTTTTGACGTTGCCTAATCCAGAGAAGCCATTTGTTGTGTATTGTGACGCTTCGAAGATGGGTCTGGGTGGTGTGCTGATGCAAGATGGAAAGGTTGTTGCGTATGCATCGAGGCAATTGCGGATTCATGAGAAAAATTACCCTACGCATGATTTGGAGTTGGCTGCTGTGGTATTTGTGCTTAAGATTTGGAGGCACTACCTTTATGGTTCGAGGTTCGAAGTGTTCAGTGATCATAAGAGTTTAAAGTATCTGTTCGATCAGAAAGAGTTGAATATGAGACAGCGTCGATGGTTGGAGCTCTTGAAGGATTATGACTTTGGTTTGAATTATCATCCCGGCAAAGCTAATGTCGTGGCTGATGCTTTAAGCAGAAAGTCGTTGCATATGTCGGCGATGATGGTGAAAGAATTAGAGTTGATCGAGGAATTCAGAGATTTGAGTTTGGTTTGTAAAATGACACCTCGCAGTGTCAAGCTGGGAATGTTAAAGATCGATAATGATTTCCTGGGCAGCATCAAGGGAAGCTCAGAAAGCAGATGTCAAGTTAGTGGATTTAATTAATGGGGTCGGTCAATCTGAAGATGAAGATTTCAAATTAGATTCCAGTGGTGTGTTGAGGTTCCGGGGTAGGATCTGTGTTCCTGGACGACGAAGAGATGAGAAAGGCAATTTTAGAGGAGGGTCACCGTAGCAAGTTGAGTATCCATCCTGGAGCGACGAAAATGTATCAGGATCTGAAAAAGATGTTTTGGTGGTATGGTATGAAGAGAGACTGTGGCACAGTTTGTGTATGCCTGTTTGACCTGTCAGAAATCTAAGGTTGAGCATCAGAAGCCTGCAGGGTTAATGCAACCGTTGGAAGTTCCAGAGTGGAAATGGGATAGCATTGCGATGGATTTTGTGACGGGATTGCCGAATACAGCTAAGGGTCATGACACTATTTGGGTGGTCGTTGATAGGTTGACGAAGTCTGCCCACTTTATTCCTATTAATATCACTTATCCGGTGTCGAGGTTGGCAGAGGTCTATGTCAAAGAAATTGTGAAGCTGCACGGTGTTCCGAAGAGTATTGTGTCAGATAGGGATCCGAGGTTCACTTCTGAGTTTTGGACGAGTTTGCAGAAGGAATTGGGTTCAAAGCTGAAAATGAGTTCAGCATATCATCCTCAGACAGACGGTCAGTCAGAGAGGACAATTCAGTCATTAGAGGATTTGTTGAGGGCTTGTGTATTGGAACAGCGGGGTTCATGGGATTCCTACCTTGCGTTGATTGAGTTTACTTATAACAACAGTTACCATTCCAGTATTGGGATGGCACCGTTTGAAGCATTGTATGGTCGAAAGTGTAGAACGCCATTGTGTTGGTATGAGTCGGGAGAGAGTGTAGTATTGGGACCGGAGATTATCCGGGAGACTACAGAGAAGATCAAGATGATCCGTGAAAAGATGAAGGCTTCGCAGAGTCGTCAGAAGAGTTATCATGACAAGCGGAGGAAGGATTTAGAGTTTCAGGAGGGTGAGCATGTGTTCTTGAGGGTTTCTCCTATTACCGGTGTTGGTGGAGCGTTGAAATCGAAGAAGATCACTCCTCGATTTGTTGGTCCTTATCAAATTTCTGAAAGAATCGGAAATGTGGCTTATAGAGTGGCTTTACCGCCAAATCTTTCGAATTTGCACGACGTGTTTCATGTGTCGCAACTTCGGAAGTATGTTTCGGATCCATCTCATGTGATCCATATGGACGATGTAGAGGTGCGGGATAATCTCACTGTGGAGACGATGCCCGTACGGATTGAGGATCGTGAAGTGAAAGCGCTTAGAGGCAAAGAGATTGCATTAGTGAAAGTGGTCTGGCTAGGAGCTGCCGGCGAGAGTATGACTTGGGAGCTAGAGAGCAAGATGCGAGAATCCTACCCAGAGTTGTTTGATCAGGTAAATTTCGAGGACGAAATATTCTAAGTGGGGGAGAGTTGTAACCCCCTAAAATATTTAATTAATTTATTTAATTAAGTATTTGGGGATTTAAATTAATTTATTTGATATAATTTAATTAATTAAAATTTTATTAATTTTGGTGGTATTAGGAGGGAGTGGAGGCGCCACTTGCATGACTTGGGCTTGAGTGGAAGGCCCAAGCCCATGATCCACAAGTATGCGAAGTGGACTAGTGATTAGGGGTTAGGGTTTGTGGTGGACATTTGCGAAATTTTGAGACAAGAGAGAAAAGAAAGAGAGGAGCGTGAGAAAGAGAGAAGAAGAGGCGGCCAAGAGGAGAAGGAGAAGAGGAATTTCGAAGATCAAGAGGAAGGGGATCTCCGTTGTTGCTGTGGCTCTGTAGGTGACTACTCCTAGAGCATCGAATTCTTCTTCTTGAAAAGGTTAGGGGAGCTCTATCATTCTATCTAATAGATCATATGATGGGTCCTAGATCTAGGGTTAGACTAGATTTCTTGATGTGTCCTTGATATGTTGTTGATGTTAATTTTGACATATATACATATATGCGAATTGATGCATGCCATGAATTCTTGAGGTGTTCTTGATATATTGTTGATGTTGATTCTTTTTATATATGCGAATTGATGTATGCCATGAATTCTTGATGTGTTCTTGATATGTCGTTGATGTTGAATTTTTTTTATATATATATGCGAATTGAATTGTTGGATTATAATCATTGAGGTGATTGCAACCTATGCGTTTGTTTGATTACTTGTGGCATTTGAGTATTCATGAAACTGTGATTTGGTATATGGAAATGCTTGAGTTTTTCGCAAATTAAGTGGGTGTGTGCATAGGCGCCTAGGGCGCCTTGGTGATGGTGAGGATAGTTGTCCATGTGGTTTGGTGATTTGAATAAAATTGACTTTGGAGTGAGTGAGGTTTTAGATGTTGGAAAAAATATAATTTTGATGTTTTAAATTGTGAAAAATGGGTTTTTGTTTTTTTGGTTGTTGCTGGATTTTGTTGCTGCTGTTTCTGGGCGCCAGGCGCCCTCTGCTGGGCGCCAAGGGCGCTGCGCGTTGTGTCTGTGCGTGTTGCTGGGCGCTGGGTGCCAGCGCTGGGCGCTGAGCGCCCATGCGTGTGTGTGTGTGTGTTGCGCCAAGGCGCTGGGCGCCAGGCGCTGGGCGCTGAGCGCCCGTGTGTGTTGCCTGCGTGTTGCGCTGAGGCGCTGGGTGCCAGCGCTGGGCGCTGAGCGCCCGTGTGCGTGCGTGTGTGCGTGTGTTGCGCGCCTGGGCGCTGGGCGCCTGTGGCGTGTGCGTGCGTGCGTGTGTTGCGCCCCTGGGCGCTGGGCGCCAGTGCGCGTGTTGCCTGGTTGCCTGGGCGCCTAAGGCGCCAATTTTCAGAATGTTGCCTAATTTTGTCCAAACTTATTTTTAACATAACTTTCGACTCAGACATCCGTTTTGAACGATTCAAAAAGCGTTGTGAAACATTTTCCGCTGCCTATCTGTGTGTTCCCTTTTTGAAAATAAAAATTTATAATTTCAGAAGGTTGCTGGGGCGCCCAAGTGGCTGTTCCCGGTGATCGTTGCTGTGACAATACAAAGGTATTTTTGGTGTCTTTGAAAACTCTCTTTGAGTACGATCAGTGATTTTTAACGAAGTAGTGTCAAAAATGATGATTTTGACGATGATGCCCCTAGGGGCTAGTTAAATGACGATGATGCCCTTGGTGGCTAGTAAATGACGTTTTTGCCCTCAGTGGCTATTGTTTGAGTTGATTGATATTTATGTGTAAGTGACGATGAAAACCCAGTGACGTTTGAGGCCCGAAGGGCTAAGTGATGTTAAGGTCTAAATGGCCAAGTGACGTTGTGTGCTGATTATGATTTTGACAGGTGCTGTGCTCTTTGCGAGCAAACCGGTAAGTGACGGGTCACGTAGTTGATTATGATTTGAGTAATTGTGTGTTTGTGTGTTGTGAGTGGTGCATGTCATAGTGTCTCATGCCCATATGCATAAACCCGGTGACGTTTTGAGGCCTGAGTGGCTAAGTGACGATGAGGCCTTAAGGGCTAAGCGACGTTTTGTGAAAAGGTACCTCATGCATATACCCGCGAGTGGGTTGCATTTCATAAGCCTACATGACATGAGATGAGTTATTGTAAGTGATGTGAATGATGACTGTGATGTGGATATTTATTGTTTTGGATGCGGATTGTTCTAGTGTGTAGCCTGTGATTAGTACTTATCATATTTTCTATTATATGGATTGAAATGATGCTCACCCTTTCCTGTTTGAATGTTACCCCCGTGTTGGTAACGTGCAGGTGATTCCCAGTGAATGCCTTAGCTTCACTTCTTGAGTCGAGTCGTCATGCTCTGATACGTAGCACTCAGGGGGGGAAACGAACTCGACATTTATTATTGATTTTTGGCTGTTATGTCCATGTGGACTCTTCTGTTATATTTTATTATTTTCCGCTGCGTAGTTGGTTTTGTTATGTTGAGTTTTATAAGCGACGTTAAATTGAGGCTTGAGATTCTTTTATTTGTGACGTGCTACGTGAATGCATAATTATCGAGTTGAACTGTTTTAAATTGATAAGCGACGTTTTACTGAAGTATGTGTGACATTCCCTATGAACGAAATTTTTTTTTTAAACTCTGATTTTTATAAATAAAGTGACGGGTAGAAAGGGGTGTTACACACTGCATCTAGAGGTAATTTCCGTGGTGGTAGAGGTGGCAGATTTGGTCGTGGTGGCCGTGGACGTGGTCGCAGCAACGTCCAATGTCAAGTTTGCTCTAGGTTTGGCCACGATGCTTCTGTGCTATCACAGATACACACCTCAGTTTGTTGCTTCTGCAATGGTCCCTAATTTTGTCAATCCTTATCAATATGTGCGCCCTGGCTATATTCCTCCTGCTGCTAATGCTACTGTCTGGCAGTATCCTGGTGTTGCTGCTGCAGCACCACCTACTGCTCATTCTACTATGTGGCCTCAGCAAGCTGTGGTGCTTCAACAGGCTCTCTTTCAACCTATGGTTCCTCAAGCATTTGCTGTTCAAGCTGCTCCAACATTTACCGCTAGCAATCTGACCGGTGATACAGCTGCTTCTCACCATATGTCTGGTATACCTCCTAACCCTGCCACTGCTACTACACTCTCTGGCCAGGATCATGTCTTCCTTGGTAATGGACAAGGTTTGAAGATTCACTTTATTAGCGCAGAATCTGTCCCTTCCCCTTTTGATCCCAAACGTACCCTCCATTTTAAAAATATTTTATATGTTCCTCAACTAACCACAAATTTACTTAGCATTAAACGTTTCAATACTGATAACAATGCCTTTTTCCAATTTCACCCCTCTCATTGTTTTGCTAAATCCCAGGATGATGGAGCAACTCTTCTTTGTGGCAAAGGCACCACTGATGGACTCTACCATATCCCAGGACCTTCCTCTGCAGTAGCAACCCCTCTTGTCAAGTCAATCATTCCTCAAGTCATACCTCAAGCCAATGTGTCTGTTTCTTCTCCTATACACATTTCCTCCACTACTTCTCTTTGGCATAACCGTTTAGGTCATCCGAACATTCATGTACTAAATAGTGTGCTCTCTATGTGTAACAAACCTATTATCAATAAAAATAAGATTGACTTTTGTGTTGCTTGTTGCATGGGTAAACATCACAAATTGCCTTCTCAACCCTCTACTACTGTGTACTCTCATCCCCTTGAGTTAATATTCTGTGATCTATGGGGGCCTGCACCTATGGTGTCCTCCATGGGTTACAAATATTATATCTCCTTTGTAGATGCCTTTAGCCGTTACACCTGGATTTATTTTCTTAAAGTCAAATCTGATGCTCTTTCTATCTTCACACAGTTTCAACAGCTTGTTGAAAACCAATTTAATTGTAAGATAAAAGCTGTCCAATCTGATTGGGGGGGGGGGAGAATTTCGCCCTTTCAGTCAATATCTTGCTTCTATAGGTGTGGTTCATCGTCTAATTTGCCCTCATACTCACCATCAAAATGGGGTAATAGAGAGAAAACATAGACACATTGTTGACATGGGTCTCTCTCTATTATCGCAAGCCTCCTTACCTCTATCCTTTTGGGATCACTCTTTCCATTCCTCTGTTTACCTTATAAATAGGCTTCCATCTCCTCACCAAAACCATTCCATTCCTTATACTATTATTTATCAAAAACCTCCTGATTTTAGCTTTCTTAAGGTCTTTGGTTACTCATGTTTCCCTTTACTTAGGCCCTATCACTACCAAAAGTTTCAATTCCGCTCTGTAGAGTGTATTTTCTTGGGATACTCAGCAAATCACAAGGGTTACAAGTGTCTTGATGCCACGGGAAGGTTGTTTGTCTCCAAGGATGTTGTATTCAATGAGAATGCTTTTCCCTATCACAACCTATTCCCTACTACTCCTACAAAACAACCAGCCACAGCCTCTACTTTACAACCCTTAGGTGTTGTTCCCTTCTGTAACACCCCTTTTCTACCCCATAAGTTACACGTCATTTATCAGAGTAAATTGTTTTCACAAAAATTAATTTGAATGAATAGAAAAGAAGTGCCACATCGTCATAAATAAAACTCGTCATTGTCACTCGTCAAGGTTTTTGCATCATTCGTCATGAAATTTAAACTTTGAAAATTTCGTCACAGCGGAATAAAAATAACAACTCGCCAAAATCCCTCAGACACGTCTCAAAACATCAGTAAAATCATTAAACAGCCAGTTAAATAATTCAACAAACTTCACCCACGCCCCCTAGGTGTTACAGTATCAGAGAGCGACTCAAAACATCCCAACAGCTATCAAGGAAGGCAGCACGACCTTCACTCGCGGATACCTGCAGCGTTGCCACAGTAGAGCAACATTCCAAGCAGAAAGGGTGAGTCTTCAAACAGCATAAAGGCATATATAATAATCAATATATTAGAGGACAATATCTATAACTACCACGGCACACTTAACGTCGCATTACAACCATCACAGAGCAACATCGGCAACCAACGTCAAAAACACATCACAAGCAAAACGCGTCGTGTTTATGCATATGTATGAAAATGCAACCCACACCTGGGCATATGCATGATGGTACCATACTCGTCATAATAAGCCACTATGGGCACACCGTCACTGTTTTCTCGTCATAAATAAGCCACTATGGGCACACCGTCACTAAGAGGCCGAAGCCTATTCGTCATAAAATGCACATGCTATGAGACACTATGGACACATGTGCAACCACAAATCATCATAATCACAACATCATCAAAATATTGGCCACTAAGGGCAACAACGTCGTTTAATTAACCACTAAGGGTATCCTCGTCATAATCACATCAACGTCAAAATATTGGCCACTAAGGGCAACAACGTCGTTTAATTAACCACTAAGGGTATTATCGTCATTTTACTCAACACGTCATTACTTCGTCCGGGTCAGCCACGTAGGCGCCCGTGCAACATCACTCATTTTTATTTCCTTAAAATAGCTCTTTTCCGAAAATGATTGAGTCACCACAATTTTTTTTTCAAAATACGATGTTCGAAGTCAACGCCCAAATAAATTTTCCAGAAAAATGTTTTATGAGCCCCAAATTAGAATATTCAGATGGGCGTCTGAATAAGCTTTACAACGCACTTCGAATCGTTTAAAACGGACACCCGAGTCAAAAGTTATGATCAAAACAATTTAGGGACGTCAAAATATTTTTCAGGACAGCTACGGGTTTGGCGCCCATGTGTGCGCCTAGGGCTAGGGCACACTACAAAAATCCGATTTTCACCAAATTAAATCCCCAAATTAATTCCCAAAATCAGACTCATCAATATAAATCAAATCACCATGATCACCTATTAAATCCTCCAATTATTTGTTGCCAAAACATCCATCAATTAAGGTCCCAATCCACATGAATAATATTTCAGTTGTCACAAAATCAAGGGTTAATTCAATCACCAATTTTGGACCACCAAATCAATCACCAAATCAATTATCATTAATTCAAATTACTAATTGCTAATCATCCCTACCAATCCTCCTGAATTATCAAACATGACACAAAAGCAAATCACACCAACATGTAGCATGTGAATCATGGTATTAACATCAAACATCAATAAATCACCAACAACAAACATCACAACTCATCTTATATTCACAACAACACCAACAGTTCAACAAGAATTTCAACATAATAACTAATACACCCTAGGCATCATAGAACTACCCTCCCACATACTAACCATTATATAAACCCTTATAATGTGAGACTCCCCTTACCTTAGATTAGATGAGAAGAAAGTCCTAGGAAGATGAACACCAAGATGGTCCTACACACCTTGGAACAAGTCGCAATCCTTTCCCCCTTTTCCTCTTGAGCTTCACGCAAAATCTCTTCTTTCTTGCACTCACCAAAACGGTGCCCAACCCTCTCTTGAGCAAGCACCACGAAAATCAGCAACAATTCTTCCTCCCTTCTCCTATGGTGAGCGCCGTACAGCCCTCTTCTCTCCTCTCCACGTTTTCTTTCAATTTTGCACTAAGGCACAATGACTAAAACCCTATGCTTAAACCCCTCATCATATACGCCTATCACCTTGGACCCTCTCTTGGATCATGGGCTTTCACTTAATGTTCAATTGGATAATTAAACGTCACCACCTCCTAATTAACTAAATAAACCCCCCAATTATTTTAATACTTCTCCACAACTATATTCCCAATTAATTAAAACCACCCATTATTATTATTTCTATCACCCAAATCTTATTTAATTAATTAAATAAATAAACAACTATTTTTGGGCTGTTACACCTTCAATACTGCTCAACCAGCAACATTCCCTAATCCTACAGCATATACTTCAGCAACCTCTCCCTCTCCTAACCCACCCAACTCACCATATACTACATCTGTGCCCTCAACAGCCTCTTCCACTATAAATCCAGATTCCCCTGCACCCTCCATACTTTCTGCACCACAGTCACCTGCTGCCCCTCCACCACATCTACCTACCAACACACATCCTTTGATCACTAGGTCCAAAAATGGCATTGTTCAGCCCCGTATTCACCCTACACTTCTCTTAACCACAGCTGAGCCCAATTCAGTGAATCAAGCTTTGTCCTGCCCCAAATGGAAACAAGCTACGCAGAGTGAGTATGATGCTCTAATACAAAATGGTACTTGGAGTCTTGTTCCTCTTCCTGTTGGTAGAAAGCTGTGGGCAGCAAGTGGGCTTTCCGGATCAAAGAGAATTCAGATGGTACCATTAATAAGTACAAAGCTAGATTGGTAGCTAAGGGATTCAACCAAAGAGAAGGTACAGATTATTCAGAAACATTTGCCCCTGTAATAAAGCCAATTACTGTCAGAATCATCTTAACTCTTGCTCTAACTCACAAGTGGTCTATTAAACAAATAGACATTAAAATGCATTCTTGAATGGTTTTCTTGAGGAAGAGGTGTACATGTCTCTACCACAAGGATTTGAGATTGGTGACAAGTCCTTGGTATGCAAATTGCATAAGGCTCTTTATGGCCTCAAACAAGCACCTAGGGCTTGGTATGAACGCTTCACTAAAACTCTAATTAGTTTTGGCTTTGTTGCTAGCAAATGTGATTCCTCACTATTGGTTTATGCTCACAATGGTTGCTGCATATATACTCTTGTCTATGCTGATGATATCATCATCACTGGCTCTTCTCCTACTGTTGTGCAATCTATTATTGATAGGCTTACTACTGTATTTGCTCTCAAAAAGTTTGAGGCTCTTGATTATTTTCTTGGTATTGAGGTGAAAGCTACTTCTAATGGTTGTCTCCTTCTTACTCAAACAAAGTACCTCAAATAAATACTATCTAGAGCTGGCATGGACAATGCAAAAGGAATATCTACACCACTTCCTGCAAAACTTAAACTCTCAAAACATGGTGCTGATTATATGGCTGATCTATTCCTCTATTGCTCTATAGTTGGAGCACTTCAATATGCTACCATTACTCGGCCTGAAATTGGCTATGCTGTCAACAAAGCTTGCCAATTTCTGTCACAGCCACTTGACACTCATTGGATTGCTGTCAAGAGAATTCTGAGGTATCTAAAGGGGTCATTAGATCTTGGTCTTGTTCTACGCCCTGCTGCTGCCTCTGTTCCCTTCTCTCTGCAGGCCTATTGTGATGCAGATTGGGCAAGTGATATTGATGACAGAAGGTCTACAAGTGGTGCTTGCATCTATCTTGGGCCTAACCTAATATCATGGTGGTCTAAGAAACAAACACTTGTTGCTAAATCTAGTGCTGAGGCAGAATACAGGAGTCTTGCGCTTGCTGCCTCAGAACTTTTATGGGTTCAATCCTTGCTACATGAGCTGAAAGTGCCTCACTCTACACCTGTTATCTTCTGTGATAACCAGAGTACTGTTGCAATGAGTCATAATCCTGTCTTGCACTCTAGAACTAAACATATGGAGCTGGACTTGTTCTTTGTAAGGGAGAAGGTTCTCAGCAAAAGTCTGATTGTTTGCCATGTCCCAGCAGAGGCTCAGATTGCAGACATTCTTACCTAACCCCTAGCAAAAGCGGCTTTCTGCAGTCTACGTGACAAGCTCAATGTTTCAAGCTTTGTTCAGCTCTCCACTTGATCTTGTGGGGGAGTAATAGATAAGTAGAATATTAATAGTAGATATGAAAGGTTGGCAGAATAATGAATAGATAAAACTTGAAAGGTTGGCAGAATAATGAATAGATAAAACTTGAAAGGTTGGAACTTATTTCATAGGATATGAAAGGCCAACATCTCTTGTATAAATAGAGCCTTGTTCTCACTTCTAAAATAATGAAATACTGAATATAAGTTCTCTGAATTAGACTTAGTTAAAGAAAAAAGGCACAGGCAAACTTGAGGCACTATTACTTGCACATGAGAGCAGAATTGCCAAGCAAACTGATGTTGCTACTGCTGTTGCTTCCTTGAATCTGTCACAGGCAATTTCTAAGTCTGAATCTCAACCTAAATCTACTGATGAGAGTTTATTTGTTTATTTGAAAGTACACAGTTAAAGAAAAAAGGCATTTAAACTTTGAAGATGATAATTATACCTACTTTCTTCAAAACAACAAAGTCAAAGTTACATAACCTCAAGCCAATAGTTTATTCTTTAATCCTTAGACACCCTACAAACTTTATATACCAGTCCAATACAGTTGTCAAGGTCAATTCATTCACACACCTTCTCTTTCCATGACTTTGGAGAACCTGCAACAATTATTGTGCTTCTGTGGGTATGCAAAACAATTATTTTGCATCTCTTCAACTTCTCTTTCCATGACTTTGGAGAACCTGCAACAAAAAAAGACATGTTCATCAAATGTCAGTGCTCTAAGCTGGAAGGAAGCACAAACAAATTAAGAAAAATGACATATACACCTTTTAGTTTTATTCTTTCAACAACAATGTTTGCAAGTGATTCTTAACAATAATTGTGAGATAATACAGTGATCCAGTTCATTTAGACAACACATCATAATAACTTCCTCCCATTTCATGTTGAATCTACTTAATTTTACCTCAACAAAGTTTCTAAAATGGGTGTTTTCAACACGATGATTGCAATGGAAACTGAAAGTGTGTTGCCTTTGTTGAAATGAAGCCAAGTTAGGGACTGTTAAGCAGAGTTCGTTTCTACCAGCTGCAGTTATGAGTGTTCCAAACAGTTTTTTGTATGATTTTGAATTAACACATACATCTCAATTACACCTTTTTAACAGCTACCTTTTTTAAGTTATCTGTGAACATCAACAAGCTTGAAATAAAAACCTTTTACGGATTCTAACTAAGAAATTTCAAAAATCAATACAGGGTCAAAATACAAAATAAATAACTAAATATCACAAGAAATAAGGACAAAGGGCATAAGATATTTTAATGAGGTTTAAAAACCAGATAGCACTAGAAAAGCAGACTGAGATCTTTTAAACTTCTCTCCAGTGCCCAAAATATTTAACCACATGTGACAGAAGTCAAGTTGCTAAGAAGTGGGTTCAAACGCAGCCTGCTGGTGCCAAACCCCGTTGCGGTTAGACTGCCATATTCGGACCATTCCATCATGACCTATAGTAGCCAACGTCATTCCACTCATATCCCACTCCATTTGCCACACCTAAACAGCATTTAACAGAAAACACCTAGTAAGCTACGCTTTGGCATATGATCCACAAAAAAACCAAGTTCAAGCATCTACAAAATGTCTGATGTAAACATACAAAAATAGAGTCAAATGTAATGTGATAATTATAATTATACCTCCCCTTCATGACCTGACAACAGTGCAACTCTCTCCACTGGAAGCCTTCCATCATGATCAGGGTCCAATCCAAGGTGCCAAATTGCAAGTCCCTTGTGAGTCGCAACCACTATGACCTCATACGGTCTACAAGAAATTGTACCAGCAACTAATCATATTTCATTGACTACAGAGGAAAATACAAGTAAACTTGGTCACAACCCATGTACATACTTCCTCATGGTGCTTGACTGACATTCGGACCATTCCATCCTGACCTGTAGTGGCCAACGTCATTCCACTCATATCCCACTCCATTTGCCACACCTAAACAGCATTTAACAGAAAACACCGAGTAAGCTACGCTCTGGCATATGATCCACAAAAAAACCAAGTTCAAGCATCTACAAAATGTCTGATGTAACTATACAAAAATAGAGTCAAATGTAATGCGATAATTATAATTATACCTCCCTTTCATGACCTGACAGCAGTGCAACTCTCTCCACTGGAAGCCTCCCATCATGATCAGGGTCCAATCCAAGGTGCCAAATTGCAAGTCCCTTGTGAGTCGCAACTGCTATGACCTCATACGGTCTACAAGAAAATTGTACCAGCAACTAATCCTATTTCATTGACTACAGAGGAAAATACAAGTAAACTTGGTCACAACCCATGTACATACTTCCTCATGGTGCTTGACTGACATGAAATCATGCCTGTCAAAGCAGTCCAGTATTTTGATGCTAGTCGTGCTATATGAGGAAGTTGGGCTTATACAAATGATTGACATGTTTCAAAAAAATTGCAAAAATTTACCTGCCAATATTTGGTGCCCATGCAACAGCATAAACCTGATCACCCTTGTCCTCAGGCAGTGCCAATTCTGCCACCGGAAGCCATCTTTGATGAACCTGGTCAAATTCCCATACCTTCACAACAAATATCGTGAGTCAAAGATGTAGAATCCCCCAAATCCAATAGGACAAAGATGTGAAGAACTTTTTGCAGGTGCTAAAACACTGAAATAACCCCTATTGTCTCAGACTGTCTGTAACATTTGCAAGGCTATACACATTACACAGTTCAGACTCAACAGACATTGATAGACAACTCTAGAATACAACAGCCATACCATGGAAAATTCAAGAGAATGTAACGGAAATCTAAATGAAATGACAGAAAAACTTCATATCAGAGTTACCTTGGAAGAATTAAGTTCTGGTGTATTTGAATTGAAACCTACAAGGAAACTAGATTCCTGGCCTCCACCCTTTTGTGGATTCAAAGATATGGATGCAGAGAGGCACATAGCCTTTCCAAATGAAGACACTGATTCAATAACATTTTGAAATTCAACCTACAAAGAACGAACAAAATAAATGTATGGTATATTGGTTTCTTGTAAGAAGAATATTAAGTGTATCATATCATGACTTAGAGAGAAGTAGGACAAGCTAATTTTACCTGAAGCTGCCAGTTTCTCAGTTCCAAGGGATCTAAGAGCTCAAAAACTCTCATATTACCATCTGAATATGCAATAACCTTTAATGTTCATAAAACAGTAACTAAAATTAAAAGAATAGAATATTATGTTAACACATTCTTACAGGATTTCAGGTGAAAAGCATGCACATAGAATGCACAAGTGATCGATGAAAAATGTGAAATTGCACCAGGAAAACTGATAATTAGAACATCTGATAACAATTTCAAATTGAGATTTTTTGCAAAAATATATATTGTTCAAAAATAAATATTATGTTTAGTAGCTATGAAACTAACCATTTTCAAACGAGTCTGAG
Source organism: Astragalus membranaceus (assembly GCA_039519185.1). Taxonomy (NCBI): domain Eukaryota; kingdom Viridiplantae; phylum Streptophyta; class Magnoliopsida; order Fabales; family Fabaceae; genus Astragalus; species Astragalus membranaceus. The sequence goes on along the minus strand of CM076847.1, from coordinate 18,496,852 downwards.
AGATTCCAAATTGAACATCAAGGACTTTGCTAGAACTGCTACCAAAGGCTTTGCAAATCTTTCATTGAAGGGACTGCGAATCTACAAAAACAAAATAAGTAAATAAGAAGCACATTTTTAAGAAGCACAATTCTCAGCTTTAGTCAACGATACCTTCCACAACATCTTCCAACAATGAAACAATTCCATCAACTGAAATACACGCAACTGCATCACCATACTCAGGTGGAACCCAAACTATCTTCACGATGTTTGCTTCATGAACCTTCACAATATTATTCAATGTACTCACTAACAAAAAATAAAAATGGAAATGAATATTTAATTCACTAATAGGGCTACAAAACAAGTATGAAAATATGAAAATATGGAACAACAAAGCAAATTGCACCGAGTATAAGATATTGTTTGTGTCAATAATGAAAAACATAACAAAGATAATAACTTCAAAATAAAACTATCATAGAAAGCAAGTACTTAAACGCTAATTTTCATATACCGTTGTTACATATCATACCACAGATAATGGTGTTGCTGATGCTGGGTTTGCCACAAATAAGTAGGTGTAATTCCAAGAAAACGATTGGGAACACCACCAACTCCAGGTTCCGCTGGATCTAGAGCAGCAAGAGAAGAATTAGCCCCACTAACAGAGCTGTTTATACCACCAATTCTGGATCTATTGCAACCTAGCAGCATCTGGGTGTGACTTCACAAGTGGTGAAGTCCTGTGCACTGTTCCAGAATCTGCATAAAGAAGAACCAAGTTAGGGTTCGTGTATACGCTGAAATTGATAAGATCAAATAGAGGGGTTTTGATTCTTACAGTTGCTGAAGCCTTCACGTTGCAGATTCAAAGATAAATCGTGCTTCAACTTGGTGAAATCAATGAACAAAAAGAAAAACAGATAATCAGTTTGTGTGCATATAAAGTTTTACAAAAGGTGTAAAACAGCAAACAAATCACGAGTGGTGATTTGGAAATCTTCGATTCAGAACTTCAACAAACAAATCGCACATACAAACAACGAAATCAATGGTGTTTTTCGTTAATACCTGTGTGTGGTGCCTTTCGAACCTCCATTGCTGTGATTCCAGGATCAATCAGCAAGAAATCAACGAGGAGTGGCGGAACCCTAGCTAAGCTTCGTGGAGAAGACGAAGAACCAGAAGAAGCTTCTAGAGGAGAGGATCATCAGCGTGTGAGAGGAGAGGAGAGGAGAGGAGAAGAGCGGCGTGTGAGAGGGGAGAGGAGAGGAGAAGAGAGGCGTGTACGTTGAGAGGAGAAGAGAGATCTATCTGAGAGAGAGAGAGAGAGAGAGAGAGCATGTGAGGAGCGTGAGAGAATAATCTATCTAAGATATTTTAGTACTTTAGAAGTCAGGCGTGTATTCGCTTGACTTTAAAACTTTACCTCTTAATTACAAGTTTGCCACCGTGTCTACTTATGTAGTCACGCGCCTGAGAGCATGACTTTAAAAGTGTAATTTTTTTCCTATTTTTTCACTTTAGAAGTCAAGCGTGTATTCGCTTGACTTTAAAACTCGCGAGTTTTGCCTCTTAATTACAAGTTTGCCACCGCGTCAACATATAAAGTCAGGCATCTGAGCGCCTGACTTAGATGTCTAATTCTTTTCCTGATTTTGCACTAGTGTAATTTTCAAAAGAGTAAGAAACAAGTAACTAAAGTATAAATTAACCAACTATGAATAACTAAACCATTCATCTATCTTCCGCATTAATTAACCAACTAAACTAAGGTACTTTTCCAAGGTGTGTTTTACGCTAATAACAAAGACGCCAGACACAAATTAAAGCTAAAAATTCAAAGAAGTTAATTATAATTTTAGTTTTAATTTCTTGATTCACTAAAATGGGAGATTGGAGAAAAGTAATGCATAGCACAACATACTTACAAATGCAATGAATTCATGCTTTTTGCTCCTCTTTGAAGTGTTATTTCATAAGTGCGGTCACAAAGATCTTGAAGAAATAGCTCTAGAGCTTTAGCTGTAATGCATTCAGAGACTAATGTCAAAATAAACACAAACAAGCAGCAGCCTAAAGTTAAAAACACAATAAGCGGGAGACTAGTTACAAACTAAAACAGGCACAGTCAGTGCTATCTTTCCTACAACTTCGTCTGCTTTGCATTATCTTCTTTATCCGACCTGCAAATTTATGTTTCTGTCATTAAAATAGTGATCTTTTACAAGAGCTCACTATTTATTATACTTAATAGATAAGCGAAAGACTTTAACAGTTTCCATATACAAATTAAACCCCCATCAATAGTAATTCAGATTTGGAGAAAATGTGGTAATTGAGTTTCCTTATCTATACCTTGCCAGCAGTTACATTAGCATTTCTGTCTTGCCAACATCCTCCATTTCTTTCAAGACACTCATTAGTTTCAATATCTGATAAACTCAAACCAGTAATAAAAGTTAATATCACTATCACACTAGATGTTTTGAGCAATTAACAACAAATAGATAAGGGTACAAAGACAGGTAACGGAGGAGATAAGGAGTGAAGTTTCACAACAAGTAATTTTAAGCAATTAAGAACACAAATAGATAGTAGAGTGTTAAGCAAAGAAGAAAAGAGGGAATTCTGTTAAAGTGGAGAATCTGTTAAATAAAATCTAGAAGAGGGGGGAAAAGATGAAAAACACTTGACATACAATTGAGAGAGAAAGAAGACAAATATTGATGAACATTTTGATGAATGAATTCTAAAAACACAGCTAGTTCTACTTCTAACTGTATTTTACCAAATGCACAATACATCATAGACTTGGACACTCATTTAAATTGCAAGATCTGCCAATGTATCTAGTGGCATGGGTAAGGTAAAAAAAAAGATCATAAGATAACTATAATTTTTGTTTGTAGTTCTCTAATTGTGAGTAGGTAATTGTAAGCATATAATGGAAATCACTTTTCAGCTTTCAATCACAGAGTTCTTCTCAGTGTGATTGTTCCATGCGCTTATTTTCAACTTGGAGACAAATACAGAATATTCTTATGCACAAATAACAAAAACCTTTCCAAAATTTTGTACTACTACTATCACTACTTCTTTTTCACCTTCCCTAATATTATTAGTGCTTGCTACCTTGGAATCAGGCCCCACTTACCTTTACTTTGTCTCCAAACAAAAGGTTCTGTCTTCCCATAGTTAAAAAGACATGCTGCCCTGATTCTTTATTCCTTTTTCTCCCATTCTTTGGACTAGCCTTTCCATTTTCTTCTTTAAAATTTTCTGCCCTTGAACCAGCAGTTCTTGACTCCTATCAGTTTAAAGGATAGTCTAAAGATATTAACCGGATGAGAGTATTATTGATTCACTGTATATAGAGTGTATATGACATAAGCATGTATATGATATGTGTTTTTCAAACAAAATTAGAAAGAGAGAGAGAGTGATATGTGTTTTTCAAACAAAATTAGAAATTCACCATAACATAGAGAACAAAACTACAATGAGCGTGGAGTATAAGGGATCCTCCATTATGAATAAAAAACGAAAACAAAACCAAAACATCAAAAGAGGAAAATTCCCCAATCTCACTTACACATTGACCTAATTGCACATAGATTACCGTAAATCAAGAGTGGATTAACATAAAATCTTTAGCAGTAGTTCATAAATCAACAACTAGAGAGATAGACGATCATTATCAAAGCAAAACGAAAGAAAATGAGGAGTGGTGGTTTACCTAGACTTCAGAAAAAACAAAAGATAGTGAATCCAAGATGGTAATGGTGACAGGGAGAGAGATGGAGACGACGTGAGAGATGGAAACGGCGACTGAGATGGACGACGACGGCTTGTTGGTGGAGAGAGCGAGGAAGAGCAAGCTTTTGATCGAGAGAGTGAAGGAAGAGCGTTCTAACGGTGAGGGTTTCAGTAAGTGAGTTTAATTCGTTTTTGGACAGAGAGAGGTCGGATATAGAAGGTAACCGACTTTGACGATTAAAATTTAGAATTTCTTTTCATCTTTATTACAAAAGTACCACCGCGTCCACCTTTTAAGTCGGACAATTTGGAGTCCGACTTAGAAACTCCAATTCTTTTCCAACTTTTGTACTAGTGACTTATCTTGTTGATCAGTACCTCGTACTATCTCTTGCACTACGGCTAATTATTCATTCCACTTTATATCTCTTTATGACTCTTAATTCACTTTCCACACCTAGGTTCATTATGAAATCTTAACTTCATTATTATTATGAAATAAAATCATAACGATATCAATAAGACATTTAAACAATTCAACAAATAACCACAAATAGCACATAGACATTTATAACAATCAAAGCAATTAATCACAATATCTTAAGTAATCAACCAATCACTTAATCAATCAAATAATAATATAGAACTTTCCTACGCGTTAACCGGTCCTCGACGGCCTAAACTTCACTTAACCTTAACTCCGAAGAGTAGTCAAATGATCTTTAGGTATCGCTGACTATTTAACTCTAGTAGAACTTGGGTCACTCTACACATATTTAAATTAAAACTTTACGCTAACCGTCCCAACGAATACGATATCTTGCCCCCACTTGAATTATATGACGAACGTACACTTGCTCCGACAACACCGACACGTACTCGAACAAAGCAATGAAACTACGAACACAAGATGTTGGTTGTTTGTGGTTGAAGGTTTCAAGGAATATGAGAAGGAAGTGTTTTGGTTTTGGAATGATGAATGAATCAAAGAACTTGGCTTGCTAGGTTTTGGAATGATGAATGAATCAAAGAACTTGGCTTGCTATTTATAGGAAATTCTTGGACCTTGCTTACATCATTGTTGCGCCCGAAAAATCCGGTTTGGGACTTTTCGTTTGACAACGTGGAAAAAGTTTGAAGCCGCCACCAATATTTTAATTTTAAGACCCAAACATTGAAAAAGGTCTTTTAAACAAGGCGGATGGTCTTTTGAAAACGTAGAGATGTAGGTTCGGGGGTCGGTTAGGTACGGGGAAGGTATTAGCACCCCGCCCCTCCTTTCTACCGAAAGGGAACCATTAACTTGATGTGTGGTTTGGACAAAAGTTTGAGTTTGAAAGCGGTTTATTCTACTTCTTTTCTTTTCTTTAGGAGTTTGTTTTATTGAAAACAGGAGGGAAGAAGAATATTTTTGGTTATCTTTGAAAATCAGGACAAAACAAAGATTTTTTTAAAAGTGTGCTTGACGGGACAGGACCCCGCTCCTACGTACCCTCACTGGAAGAGGGATCAAAGCTACGTAGTTCTTGGCTTTTTGGTTTTGAAAAAGGATTGAGCTTTCGCGAAGACCGAACAACAACGGTTAGAATGGTCTCGCTACTAACTCCTTTTGAAAACAACATCATCATTAACAACCTAATCGGCAACGGCGCGATTGGTGTTTAATGACAATTGGTTCATTTTTGAGAAATGAATAAGTTTTCGAAAATGAGATAGAGCTTTTGCGAAGACCGAACAACAACGGTTAGAATGGTCTCGCTACTAACTCCTTTTGAAAACAACATCATCATTAACAACCTAATCGGCAACGGCGCGATTGGTGTTTAATGACGATTGATTTATTTTTGTTTTGAAAGTAAAAGTTTCTTTTTGTTTTGAAATGATTTTAGGAAATGGGTTTTAGAAAAGGAGTAGAACATTTCAAGTCAATTCTAAATCCATAACCAAATGCAAATGAATGAATAATTCTCAAGCAAACATGAACATATTATTCATTAACCAAGATTAAACATGCCCATACAATCAAAGGATTCAATTATTAAAGATGCAAAACAAAGTTCTCAAAGTAATTGTGTGTGTGCAAGAAAGATTGTATTTACCCTAATGGCTCTATGCTACAATATGCATGTAGACTTACGTCTCCATTAGGAGGTCATACAAGTGGAGAGGAGGGCACACAATCAAGTCAAGACATTTACATGGCATCAAGAACAAGTGAATACAATTGATTGTAAACATAGAGTATTCTAGTTAAATGATTGAATATGTAAGCAAGGATGCATGATTAGGTAAGCATGTAAGTGCATGAGTGTACAAGGAATGGATGCATAGCACTTTATTTATGAATGGATCGCATACAAGGATGCATAAGAGGATGCAAGAGATATGAGCATATGAGGATGCATGAGAGTGTCACATAAACTAAGTATGAATGAAGATGCATGAATGTGAAAATGTTTTGGGTATTTTTGCAAGTTGATAAGTTGTAAAACTTTAAGTAAGAAGTTAATGAGATGGTAAAGTAAAAATGCATGAGGTAAATGGTAATTATTTAATGAGATGGTAAAGTAAAAATGCATGAGGTAAATGGGAAGTGGTAAAATCTTTTTATGTTTTAGTAAAAAATTAATGAAGTGGTAAAAACCAAAGTAGTAAAATATTTTTATGTTTTGGTAAAAAGTTAATGAATGGTAAAGTAAAATGGTAAAAAATAAATAAACACTAAAACCAAGTTGAATCACATAGAGCAATCCTCTCACTTTGATAAAAGTGCACTAGGCACTAGTGAGAATCAACTTGCCTATCATCAACAATTTACAATAAGAAAACTAAGATGCAAAGATTAACTAAACACACAAATAAGTTGAATCACCTAGAGCAATCCTCCCACTTTGAGCAAAGTGCACAAGGCACTAGTGAGAATCAACTTGCCTATCATCAACAATTTACAACAAGCAAACTAAAACACAAGAATAAGTGGACACACAAACTAAATTGAGTCATTTCTAGCAATCTTCACGACTTAGGTCAAGGTGCACTAGGCACTAGTGGGAATCATATTGCTAGATCATCAAACAACAAAAGTAACTTTTAACACTAAAATGAAATACTAACAACAAGATCAATCATCACCAAACAAAGAACAACAACAAAATCAACTTGGAAATATTTTTAGATCTATAAGCATGCGAACCAAAGGAAACAAAGATCCACATTTTATTTAATAAAAAAAACCAAAATTAACACAAAGCAACATAGATCTATTTTTTTTTTTGCAAGGATTCATATGATTAAGCAAGGAAGTGCAACAAAATCATATCAACCCTAACTTTTATGATATGCGAAATGCTAAAGCCCATAACCAACAATTTTATTTATGAAATCTAGTGCAAAATATGTAAAGTTGCAAGGGAAATCATTCAAGCACAAGAACAACTCCTTCAAGGCCAAGGACCCATCTCAAACACCCAAGGCTCCCTAAGTCCTTGTCAAAATGTTTGAAATGGATCCTCAAAGCAACAACAACAAGCAATCAAGAAGGAGTTGGGAGTAGAAGAGAGATTATGCAAGAAGAACTAAATATGAGATGCAAGGTTTCAAGGTTTACCTCAAAATCACAAAGAAATGAAGAAGGAGATGATATAGACTCAAAATGAACTTGGATCTACCCTTGAACCCACAAAGATTGCTAGCTCTTAGCAATTTGATGATGCCACCTTGAAGAGAATGGAAGGAATGATGATGATCTAGCAAGAAATGGAAGATTTGATGGTGAAAGATGAAAAGAATGAAGTGAGGGAGTGAGAGAGATTTCGTGGAAGATAGGAAGAGGGAGGGGTTTTTGGTGTGCTAGGGTGAAATGAGGCCAAAAGATCCTTAGGTGTGGGAATGAGGGAGTATTTATAGAGTTATTTTAGGTTTAGGGGCAATTGAGTCACTGGCCTTACTAAGTGCTCTAGGATTGAACTTTGATTTTGAATGGAGGGTTGAGATCACTTATCACATGGATTGAGGGTGGAGAGAAAACACAAAATGGAAAGGGAATGGGGTCATACACGAAAATTAGGAGCTTTTTGTTGCACAAAAATTGTTAAGGGCAAATAGGGTTTTGTACACAAAGTTATAGCCTAGGATTTGATCTAGAATTTAACCAATGGCTAGGAATACAAATCACATGGATCAAGGGCATGAAGAAACACAAAATGAGGTGAAAAATAGCTGGAAAATTCGGAGCAAATGAGGCATTGGTGCCCAAGTTTGTGCAAGCTTGCCAAAAGATAGTACATTTTGTCTTATATGAGGACACTTCCTTATTTTACCATTTTTGATTATTCTTTTCATGATAATTTCACATTATTCATGCCACTTTGGGCCATATCCTAGGAATCAATCATTGGGCCCAAAATTCCATGATATCACCATTCCCAAAATTGATTTGATACCTCACCTTGAAGGAAATTCCCATTTTGCCCTTTTCTTTGAAATTTGACTTTTTATGCAAAAATTTATCAATGCATGCGCATAAAAAATATGACCCAACTCATTTTGATCCAAATGCATTCTTCTGATATTGAATAATGATTTTTGGTGAGAAATTGCTTAATTTTGGAAATGACCAAAATACCCTTTTTGCTCCAAAAACCCTAATTTTGCTCCAAAATGCATTTCGACCCTAAAAATGATTTTAAAAGCTGTGGAATGACTTTTAGGACCCAAAATGCAATGCATAATGCTCTTCACTCTTCAATTTATTTATTTTTGTGGAAAATTAGGGTTTTGACCTAAGCCGGACAAAATTAGGGTATGACAGCTGCCCCTCTTTATCTGAACTTTAACGAGGAATATGAATTGGCCGAAACATATTCCAAGGCAAAATGAAGATAAATAATTCAGAAATTATACCGATTTTGTCTACTTTGGGAAACCCGAATTTTCCTCTTTTTTCTTTTTATATTTTTATTGGGTGTTAGCCCGAAGTGAATGCAATGGATGAATTGTCAACTCTCAGTAAGCAGGAGACTAAATAGTGCCAACCCTCAATAAGCTAGCGGAAAGCAATAAAGAAAGCAATAAAAAAGGAAGCAAAAAGGGTGCCGGCCCTCGTTAAGCCGGCGACGGAGGCTGCCTAAAGCCTTTTAACGAATCGCGAATGATCCGAGCTTGCACTTGGGCCTGGGAGCACGTGGGCTCCAAAGGGGTGGTCTTGCGAGCGACCAGGGGAGGGTACTATATCAAGTCCGGATCTCGATATTTCCCTAGGACTGCGCCATGTTTTAGGCTAACACAGCTATCCTCTTCGACTGGACCTATTGAGGTCAGGGGGACTTACCTGCAGCTCGAATACAAGGTGAAGTCAATCTTGCTGGGGACACGTGGGTCCAGAGGGGATTCCAAAATCCAGTTGGTTTCCTTTAGTCGGTCAATGCTTCCACACCGATCCAGGATGCCTGCTCAGGTTAGCGGACTTTTCTTCAGCTTTCTCTTGATTGATGATCAATACCATTGCACTGATCCAGGATGTCTGCTCAAGCTAGCGGACCTTTCTTCAGCTTGCTCTGATTGATGATCAGTGCCATTGCACTGATCCAGGATGTCTGCTCAGGTTAGCGGACCTTTCTTCAGCTTGCTCTGATTGATGATCAATGACATTGCACTGATCCAGGATGTCTGCTCAGGTTAGCGGACCTTTCTTCAGCTTGCTCTGATTGATGATCAATGTCATTGCACTGATCCAGGACACCTGCACACGTTAGCAGATGCAAGACATGGTGCGTGGAATATGAATGCATGCTATGCAAAGTCTGTTATGCGAATGCATGTCATGTGAGTGCATGCGATGTGATGATTTAGTGGAATGATGAATGCATTGGGATGCTATTCTTGATTCTTCGTTTCTTTTGTCAGCTTTCTTTTTTCTGACTGTTTGTTTTTTTCTTGGCTTTTCATTCTTTGATCAGCTTTCTTTTTCTGATCGTTTGTTTTTTCTTTTGCTCTTTTGCTCTTTTGGCTTATTTTTGCTGGTTCAGCCAACCCGCGACACTCATGGCACGAGACTGAGGAACCCACTGGAATTGCGTGGCTCATGGGCCGAGTGCATGTTGGCTTTGACTTCGCCGTTTGAAGCAATCGTGAGTGCAATCGCTTTCTCTTGCATGATTAACTGGTTTTGGGGAATTACTTTTTTCCGCGACCTTTAGGGACTTTGCAATAATTGTAATGCTCCATGATTTATGCACATGTGTTACAGGTCATCATCACCATCATTATAAAACGTTTATTTTGAGCAAAAAAAAGCAGAAAATAAAAGAGTGAACAGATATAAGAAAGTTGAACTTTATTAATGTGGAAACCGGTCGCACAAGAAGTTACGCCGATTGTTTATTACACTTGAAAGTTTAAACTATAAAAAGACACCAACAAAGAGAGAAGTTAAATTCTGAATGTCCGTCTCTGTGGAAAAGTGCTAAACATTTATGTCCTTGACCTTGATCACTCCCTCATCCAAGTCTTCAGAGGAGTTGTATGCCTTTCTTTACTTTTCATGCCCAAGTTTTCTGACCCTAATTTTTGCCTGGATCGCCCTTTGCGGGTTTTCAATCCACCGAGTCGCTCTGATTTTGCCTAGGCCGCCCTTTCCGATTTTCAACCTAGCGAGCTAACTCTTACTTGGCTTGTCTTTCTCTTTTTTCGTCTATTTCTTTCAGGCATAATACTTCTTCACTTGATCGGAATTGACTGGGTTCCTTAAATCCTCCCCGTCCATGCTCGTGAGTATCAGTGCTCCTCCAGAAAAGGCTTTCTTGACCACATACGGGCCGTCATAAGTGGGTGTCCATTTCCCTCGGGGATCAGTCTGGATGGGCAAGATCTTCTTAAGCACCAAATCTCCCTGCTTGAATTCACGGTGCCGGACTTTCTTGTCAAAAGCTGTTCTCATTCTCTGTTGGTACAGCTGCCTATGACACAAAGCTGCAATTCTTTTTTCCTCAATGAGGTTTAGCTGATCCAGATGAGCCTGCACCTACTCTGCTTCTTCCAGTTTAGCTTCCATGAGTACCCGTAGGGATGGTATCTCAATCTCGATTGGGAGGACCGCCTCTGACCCGTATACCAGAGAGAAAGGAGTTGCCCCAGTTGAGGTACGCACTGAAGTACGATACCATGCAAAGCAAAGGGAAGCATTTCATGCCAATCCTTGTATGTGACCACCATTTTTTGCACAATCTTTTTGATGTTCTTGTTAGCTGCCTCCACTGCTCCATTCATCTTGGGCCGATAGGGGGAAGAATTATGATGCTGAATTTTGAACTCTGTGCACAGGTCCTTCATCATCTTGCTATTCAGATTGCTGCCGTTATCAGTGATGATCTTGTTAGGAAGACCAAAACGGCAAATCAGATCCTTCTTCACAAATTTGGCAACCACTGAACTAGTTACACTGGAGTATGAGGCAGCTTCAACCGACTTCGTGAAATAGTCAATGGCGACCAAGGTGAAGCGATGCCCATTTGATGCTTTGGGTTCAATGGGACCGATGACATCCATTCCCCACACTGAAAACGGCCAGGATGCAGTCAGAACATTCAATTTGGCAGGCGGCACAGGAATGTGGTCAGCGTAGATTTGGCAATTGTGGCACTTTCGGACAAAGCTGTAGCAGTCACCTTCCATCTGCAACCAATAATAGCCCGCCCTTAAAATCTGTCTAGCCATAGTATGCGCACTGGAATGAGTTCCGAATGAGCCCTCGTGTACATCTTTCATGATTCTTTCAGCTTCTTCTTTAGCAACACACCTTAAGAGGACCATGTCTTAATTCCTTTTGTAGAGAACCTCACCACTGAGGAAGAAATTCCTTGACAGTCGCCGAAGAGTTCTCTTGTCATTTTCAGATGCCCCAGGAGGGTATTCTGTGTTGATGATGTACTGTTTGATATCATGATACCAAGGCTTGTCATCCTGCTCTTCATCTATGGCTGTGCAGTAGTGATGCGCAGGTAGACTCCGGTGCTGGATTGTGACATGAGTCAAGCTTTTATCACAATTGATATTGAACATGGATGATAAAGTTGTCAATGCATCAGCCAGCTGGTTTTCGCTTCGAGGGATGTGTTTGAAAGTGATTTCGTCAAAAGACTCCATCAACTCTTGCACATAAACACAATAAGGAATCAGTTTGGGATCTCTGGTCTCCCAATCGCCTCTTACTTGATGAATAACCAGGGCTGAATCTCCATACACATCTAGCCTTTTAACTTTCCATTCTAGGGCTGCTTGAATACCCAAGATGCACGCTTCATACTCTGCTATGTTGTTTGTGACATAGAAGCTCAACCTTGTAGTGACAGGAACGAAGCGATTGTCAGGAGATATTAACACAGCACCTGCCCCATGCCCCCATACATTTGACGCACCGTCGAAGATCATTCTCCACCTTTCACTTTCTTGGGACTTCCCCTCATCAAACAGTGCCATGATATCTTCATCAGGAAAATCATGCTGCATTGGTTGGTAGTCTGGAATCGGCTGACATGCCAAATACTCAGCAAGTGCACTACCTTTAACTGCTTTTTGTGTGACATATAGGATATCGTATTCTGATAATTGCATCTGCCAACAGGCAATTCGTCCTGTAAGAGCTGGCTTCTCAAATATGTACTTGATTGGATCCATTTTTGACACCAACCAAGTGGTGTGACTCAGCATGTACTGCCTTAAACGGTGAGCAGCCCAAACTAGAGCACAACAAGTCTTTTCCAGCATAGAATATCTTGTCTCACAATCAGTGAACTTTTTGCTAAGATAGTATATGGCATGCTCCTTTTTCCCGGATTCATCATGCTGCCCCAACACACAGCCCATTGAATTATCTAGCACTGTAAGGTATAAGATGAGAGGCCTGGCTGACACAGGTGGCATTAAGACTGGTGGATTCTGCAAGTACACCTTGATTTTCTAAAAGGCAGCTTGACACTGGTCATTCCACTTCAACTCTTGATTTTTGCACAGCAGTTTGAAGATCGGCTCACAAGTAGCAGTCAACTGGAAGATGAATCGGGAGATGTAATTCAACCTTCCGAGGAAACCACAGACTTCTTTCTCTGTTTTGGGCACCGGCATCTCGAGGATGGCTTTTACTTTGTCTGGATCCACCTCGATTCCTTTCTGGCTGACAATTAAGCCTAACAACTTCCCTGATCTCACCCCAAACGTGCACTTGGCCGGGTTTAACTTGAGTTTATATTTCCTTCAACCGTTCAAAGAGCTTCTGCAGATTGACAATATGCTCCTCGTCGGTTTTAGATTTTGCGATCATGTCATCCACATAAACCTCAATCTCCTTATGCTTCATGTCGTGAAACAGCGTGACCATGGCCCTTTGGTAGGTTGCACCAGCGTTCTTTAACCCGAATGGCATGACCTTGTAACAGAACGTTCCCCAAAGCGTTATGAAAGTTGTCTTTTCCATATCTTTGGGGTCCATCTTGATCTGATTATATCCCGAATATCCATCCATGAAGGAGAATAACGAGTGTTGAGCTGTACTATCCACTAAGACATCAATGTGGGGCAAAGTAAAATCGTCTTTAGGACTAGCACGATTCAGATCTCGGTAGTCATCGCACATTCTGACCTTCCCGTCCTTCTTCGAAACCGGGACAATATTGGCAACCCACTGTGGGTATTTGGCCACCGCTAGGAATCCGGCGTCAAACTGCTTTTTTACCTCATCCCTAATCTTTAGGGACATCTCAGGCTTCATCCTTCTAAGTTTCTGCTTCACAGGCGGGCATTCAGGTTTGACTGGCAACTTATGCATCACAATGTCAGTATCCAACCCAGGCATATCTTGGTAGGACCATGCAAACACATCCATATAATCGTGCAACAGCTGAACCAACTTCATGCAATCCTCCTCATTCATGGCGGTACCCACTTTGACCTCTTTCTTGCTCTCAGCTGTACCCAAGTGGATCACTTCAGTAGATTCTCCGTGTGGCTGAATTACCCTTTCTTCCTGTTTCATTAACCTCATGAGTTCTGGAGGAGCTTCCCAGTCTTCCTCAACATCCCCCTCAGCTTGATTAATAGGGTGATCAAAGTCAAAATATGGACTGTTGGCACTGTTATTTTGGGAGACAATTGCTGTGGATCTGCATTTTGCCGAAGCGAAAAAGCAGAATGAAAGGCGAGACAAGCAAGCAAACAATAATAAAGCGAGGAAAAGACACATGAAATGAAAAGGATTGATTTTTATTGATTGAAATTCAAAAAACAACGTTTTTATTAATGATGATGATTCTGAAAATAAAAACATGCTTGCCCCTAACAACTTGTCCTATGGCCTTGGGCAGAGCCACAGGGTTGCATTACAAATGATTACTTTAAATTAAAATTCACAGGAAGATCAGCAGCCTTCCAATTCTTTAATTTTTCACTGGCACCGCAGCGTCGAACTAAACTTGCACCGCCCTCTTCAGACTCAGAACCATCCTTGATGACAGCAACTTGATTGGGATCCAACAAACCAGCACTCACAAAACTTTGACTGATGTCGCAAATTGGAATCCCCTGGGGCCATGGATCCTGGCCTTTGGACTTGGCCAACCATCTGCCCTTTCGTTCATCTGCCATTTTTCTTCTTTCTTCCTCACCTGGGGTGTATCCCAGCCCGTAACGGTCCTTGTTTTCCTGTAGTTGAATGGGAGCTAGAATTCCCTGACCAAACTTTCCCAAACCAGAACCAACCTTATATCCTTGGGCTAACATGACCTTAGCAACCATCTCCTCCTCCTTGGTCCTCTCAAATACTACATTGGCGATCTCCAAAGACTGAAAGGCTGTTTCCAAAGACTCTTCGGCAGCTTCCACATATTTGAACTCTGATGGCTTATTAACCAGAGTCTCTTCCTCACCAAATACTACCACGACCTGGCCGTTAACCACGAATTTGACCCGCTGGTGTAAAGAAGAAGGGATTGCTCCAGCCATATGGATCCATGGTCGGCCCAGCAAACAACTGTATGAGGACGTAATATCCATGATTTGGAAATTGATGTAGAAAACTTCGGGACCAATCTGGATGGGAAATTCCATTTCCCCCAGAACTTCCTTTTTGGACCCATCAAAGGCCCGCACCAGTGTCGAACTCGGCTTCATGTAGGAGCAATCAACGTCTAACTTATCCATAGTTGACTTCGGCATCACGTTCAATGAAGACCCATTATCAATTAGTACTCTGGCCAGCACATAGTCTCCACACTTTACCGAGATGGGCAGAGTTTGATTGTGTTCTTTTCCGCTTGAAGGAAACTCATCATCGGCAAATGTTAGGTGATTTGCAGCCACTATATTCCCCACAATCCCATCAAACAGATTCACTGAGATATCCTCTGCAACATGAGCCTCGTTGAGCACTTTCACCAAAGCTGTTCTGTGTGCTTCCGAGCTAAGCAACAATGATAGCATGGATATCTTGGATGGAGTTTGCTTTAACTGATCAACCACTCGATAATCACTCTGCCGGACAATCTTCAAGAATTCATCTGCTTCTTTTTCCGCCACTTTCTCTTGAGCAATCTCTGGCTCTTTTCCTTTTTCCTTACGGCCCCTCTGTTCGGCCTCCTTGGAAGTTTCAGCTCGGAGAGTCTTAGGAGCATATACTCTCCCGCTTCTTGTGATCCTACTTGATCCCCCTATGTTGGTTACGGTGGGAGCACTTGGGGAGCATTCGACTGTAGATAGTGCAGTGTACTTCCACGGAACTGCCTTGTCCGACTTATAGGGAAAAGGAGCCGGAACTTCAATCACTATTGGTTGGGCGTTTGCCCGCACCAATCTGGGGTTGTAATTGTAAGGAATTTCGACAGGCCTTCTGGGTCCTCTACTTTTATCAGAATGTAGAGTCAACACTTCTTCTTCAACATCATGGGTTCCTATCTGGACCACACACCGATCCATCAGGTCCTGCAGGATCATCTCAAAGCTTTCACAATTCCCCACGCACGTGGAGTCAGCACACCCCTCTTCATGGCAACACCCCTTCTTAACCACCCCAACATGGCATAACTCAGAGTAGATAACACCCAACGGGGTCTTGATCTTCTGCACATCCTTTACCAATTGCCCAACGGAACTTTCTATAGCATTGGTAGCTGGCCTCTGATGACCTGGCAATGGATTAGTTGTTGTATTCGGGCTGCTCTGCTTGAACGAGATCCACCCAGCATCTACTAGGTCTTGCACCACACGCTTGAAGGCTTTACATTCCTCCACAGTATGACCGACCCTGTTTTCGTGGAAACTGCAGGTAGCATTAGCGTTGTAACTTCTGGGAAATGGCGGCTACAGGGCCTTCATTGGCCGAGTATTGATCAAGTTCTTGGAAGTCAAGTGATCAAACAATTCAGTGTATGTCATTGGTATTGGATCAAAACTGGTCCATTTCTTGTACTGATAACCCTGAGCCCTGTGACTGTCACTGCCTTGCTGGGATGGCACAGGAGCAGAAAATTGAACAGTTTATGGTGGAGGGGTACCAAAGGATGAACTTCCTCCCGAGATTACATTTGTTTCCCCTTCCTTCTTCTTCAGGAAATAGGAGTGAGGCTTCTTCTGATTGGTTGAACCACCAGAGCTTCCTGCATTACTGAGGTGATTCGAAATCTTCCCACTTCAGAGACCATGCTCAAGTCTTTCCCCGAAGACTATCATATCGGAGAAGCTAGTTGAAACACTTGTAATCAGCCGGTCATAGTAAATTGCTGGCAGAGTTTCCAAGAATGTGTACACCATTTCTTTTTCAGTCAAAGGAGGTTGGACCTGGGCGGCTAGGCTTCGCCATTTCTGGGCATATTCTTTGAAAGTCTCCCTTTCTCCCTTACTCATGTGTTGCAATTGCGACCTGTCCGGAGCCATGTCCATGTTATACTTATATTGTCTCATGAATGCTTCGCACAAATCTTTCCAACAACGAATCTCAGAGGATTGCAGTTTCATGTACCAATCTAGAGGAGCTCCAGCCAAACTGTTTTGAAAGCAGTAAATCAGCAGTTTGTCATCATTGGCGTAAGGACCCATTTTCCGGACAGCCTGTTCCTCTGTATTTGTCCACTTCGGGAGCTTTGAACTTTGGTGGCAAAACCAAATCTGGGACTAAGCACAGCTCACGAGCTTCCTTGGCTCTGACACCAACACCCTCCATTGCCTTTACTCTTTCTTCAAGTGCATGAATCGAGTCATTTGGCTGTGATCCCTGAAACATATGTCCTTGGGGGTGACTCCCCATACTGTAATAATACCCTCCAAGCTGAGGAACATTGTGAGGGTGTGCTGCAAACCCCGGAGTAGGACTGAGCACAGCATGAGGACAAGGAGTTTGGATCTGCGGTCCTCCGGCAGCTCCCCCGGACACGGCGGCAGTGACCTGATTAGGCGCAACCATACTGACGGGGATAGGTCCAACAGTTTGCGGCATGTACCCAGCAGGCATACCCCAAGGATATCTTTGTGAAGTGTATTGATTCGGCCCATTCATTCCTGAAGCAAAGACGGGATGACTGACCCCGGATCCCGGAGGAACTGTGGCTGATATTGGAGGAGGAACGAAAGAAGTGACACCATCTGGACCCACGACGGCGACACCTTCAGCAGCTGTCCCACTCTTTAAACTTTGCAGCATGACCATCATCTCATGCACCTGGGCCTCCATTGCCCCAACCTTATCTTTAAGCACCTGGTTCTCCTGAGCCAGCTGCTCAGGATTCAGAATTTGTACGCCCAAATCTTCATGTTCTGGATTACTTTCAGTTTCAATCTCTGGATGCCCTTGAGGATCAGCCATCAGCTTTGCTTGTAATCGGGTGAAGTATCGGTGGCGGAGAACGAGCTTGCCTCTCGCTTCTGTTGGTAGAACATTTTTATTAAGTGAAGGAGCAAATTAATGAATGCAATGCGTGCAATGCAGATGAATGTTGGTTTTAGTTTGTCTTATGCCGTGAACCCCAACGTGTCATATCTTGCCATAGATTTAACAGTACTTTGGGATTCTCGGCAAACAAACTTTGATGAAATGCAAGGATGCTTGTATGAGCTGTAAAAGCTTATGTTGGATGCAATGCGAGGATGCATGCAAAATGATGATGATGTTTTATGCATATGCAGATTGGGCAAAACCTTTATTGGCATTAGTTCAAGTTTGTTTCTTTTTTTTTTTGAAAAATGCGGGCCGTACGTGGTTTCATATGGACCAAGTAAGAGAAAGGCTACAACGGCAGCTCGTTCTCTCTTTTTTTGAAAAGAGTGGGCCATATGTCACTTCGTACGTACCGGCAGAAGAAAGGCTACAACGGCAGCTCTTTCTCTACTTTTTATTTGAAAAACCTCCTACTCTTTTTTTGAAAACATGTCTATATTACCATGCAACACACAATTTGGTATGCCCCTTGTGTCCTACGAAGGTGGGGACCTAAGTTCTAGGACAACTCAAATGTTCCTCCCATGCGGGTTCTAGTCACTTCCTCACCAGGTTACCAGAGCTAATTCTTTCTCACAATAGCACCCACAACGATGGAACGCCATCTGGTGTGAGGCCTCAAGAAAGAGCATACTCTGGCTGAAACTTTCGTGAGAGTCGGAAGGACAACGGTCCAATTGCCAGTCACTACTCGTTTCCACTCTCCTAAGTTTTGTCAGACCTTGGGTTTTAGGCCCCTCTCAAAGCATAGTAAGCATAAGGTGTGAGTGTGTGCAGCAAGGGCATACCGCCTAAAACTACCCACAAATACCCCACCTGCAAAGGAAAACCCAGAACAGTCCAAACAATAGCAGGCAATAACATGTCGTCTACCCTAGGGTTCAATATCACAATACCAATAATCCAACCTAGGTTTCAGCAACAGTCATATGCACTGCTTACCTCAAGAAAGGGAGCGGAGAAGAGGGGACATGGGATTTGAGGAATGCATGAACACGGCATTGTGAACAAATAGAAAAGGAGTAAAACAAAGCTTTCAACTCCATTAATTTTAAAACCACACATCAAAGTTAACTAGGCTTGACCCTCGTCTTTTTTTTTAAAAAAAAAATGATCCCCAGTGAAGTCGCCAGCTGTTGCGCCCGAAAAATCCGGTTTGGGACTTTTCGTTTGACAACGTGGAAAAAGTTTGAAGCCGCCACCAATATTTTAATTTTAGGACCAAAACATTGAAAAAATGTCTTTTAAACAAGGCGGATGGTCTTTTGAAAACGAAGAGATGTAGGTTCGGGGGTCGGTTAGGTACGGGGAAGGTATTAGCACCCCGCCCCTCCTTTCTACCGAAAGGGAACCATTAACTTGATGTGTGGTTTGGACAAAAGTTTGAGTTTGAAAGCGGTTTATTCTACTTCTTTTCTTTTCTTTAGGAGTTTGTTTTATTGAAAACAGGAGGGAAGAAGAATATTTTTGGTTATCTTTGAAAATCAGGACAAAACAAAGATTTTTTTTTAAAAGTGTGCTTGACGGGACAGGACTCCGCTCCTACGTACCCTCACTGGAAGAGGGATCAAAGCAACGTAGTTCTCGGCTTTTGGTTTTGAAAAAGGATTGAGCTTTCGCGAAGACCGAACAACAACGGTTAGAATGGTCTCGCTACTAACTCCTTTTGAAAACAACATCATCATTAACAACCTAATCGGCAACGACGCGATTGGTGTTTAATGACAATTGGTTTATTTTTGAGAAATGAATAAGTTTTCGAAAATGGGATAGAGCTTTTGCGAAGACCGAACAACAACGGTTAGAATGGTCTCGCTACTAACTCCTTTTGAAAACAACATCATCATTAACAACCTAATCGGCAACGGCGCGATTGGTGTTTAATGACGATTCATTTATTTTTGTTTTGAAAGTAAAAGTTTCTTTTTGTTTTGAAATGATTTTAGAAAATGGGTTTTAGAAAAGGAGTAGAACATTTCAAGTCAATTCTAAATCCATAACCAAATGCAAATGAATGAATAATACTCAAGCAAACATGAACATATTATTCATTAACCAAGATTAAACATGCCCATACAATCAAAGGATTCAATTATTAAAGATGCAAAACAAAGTTCTCAAAGTAATTGTGTGTGTGCAAGAAATATTGTATTTACCCTAATGGCTCTATGCTACAATATGCATGTAGACTTACGTCTCCATTAGGAGGTCATACAAGTGGAGAGGAGGGCACACAATCAAGTCAAGACATTTACATGGCATCAAGAACAAGTGAATACAATTGATTGTAAACATAGAGTATTCTAAGTTAAATGATTGAATATGTAAGCAAGGATGCATGATTAGGTAAGCATGTAAGTGCATGAGTGTACAAGGAATGGATGCATAGCACTTTATTTATGAATGGATCGCATACAAGGATGCATAAGAGGATGCAAGAGATATGAGCATATGAGGATGCATGAGAGTGTCACATAAACTAAGTATGAATGAAGATGCATGAATGTGAAAATGTTTTGGGTATTTTTGCAAGTTGATAAGTTGTAAAACTTTAAGTAAGAAGTTAATGAGATGGTAAAGTAAAAATGCATGAGGTAAATGGTAATTATTTAATGAGATGGTAAAGTAAAAATGCATGAGGTAAATGGGAAGTGGTAAAATCTTTTTATGTTTTAGTAAAAAATTAATGAAGTGGTAAAAACCAAAGTAGTAAAATATTTTTATGTTTTGGTAAAAAGTTAATGAATGGTAAAGTAAAATGGTAAAAAATAAATAAACACTAAAACCAAGTTGAATCACATAGAGCAATCCTCTCACTTTGAGAAAAGTGCACTAGGCACTAGTGAGAATCATCTTGCCTATCATCAACAATTTACAATAAGCAAACTAAGATGCAATGATTAACTAAACACACAAATAAGTTGAATCACGTAGAGCAATCCTCCCACTTTGAGCAAAGTGCACTAGGCACTAGTGAGAATCAACTTGCCTATCATCAACAATTTAGAACAAGCAAACTAAAACACAAGAATAAGTGGACACACAAACTAAATTGAGTCATTTCTAGCAATCTTCACCACTTAGGTCAAGGTGCACTAGGCACTAGTGGGAATCATATTGCTAGATCATCAAACAACAAAAGTAACTTTTAACACTAAAATGAAATACTAACAACAAGATCAATCATCACCAAACAAAGAACAACAACAAAATCAACTTGGAAATATTTTTAGATCTATAAGCATGCGAACCAAAGGAAACAAAGATCCACATTTTATTTAATAAAAAAAACCAAAATTAACACAAAGCAACATAGATCTATTTTTTTTTTTGCAAGGATTCATATGATTAAGCAAGGAAGTGCAACAAAATCATATCAACCCTAACTTTTATGATATGCGAAATGCTAAAGCCCATAACCAACAATTTTATTTATGAAATCTAGTGCAAAATATGTAAAGTTGCAAGGGAAATCATTCAAGCACAAGAACAACTCCTTCAAGGCCAAGGACCCATCTCAAACACCCAAGGCTCCCTAAGTCCTTGTCAAAATGTTTGAAATGGATCCTCAAAGCAACAACAACAAGCAATCAAGGAGTTGGGAGTAGAAGAGAGATTATGCAAGAAGAACTAAATATGAGATGCAAGGTTTCAAGGCTTACCTCAAAATCACAAAGAAATGAAGAAGGAGATGATATAGACTCAAAATGAACTTGGATCTACCCTTGAACCCACAAAGATTGCTAGCTCTTAGCAATTTGATGATGCCACCTTGAAGAGAATGGAAGGAATGATGATGATCTAGCAAGAAATGGAAGATTTGATGGTGAAAGATGAAAAGAATGAAGTGAGGGAGTGAGAGAGATTTCGTGGAAGAGAGGAAGAGGGAGGGGTTTTTGGTGTGCTAGGGTGAAATGAGGAATGAGGGAGTATTTATAGAGTTATTTTAGGTTTAGGGGCAATTGAGTCATTGGCCTTACTAAGTGCTCTAGGATTGAACTTTGATTTTGAATGGAGGGTTGAGATCACTTATCACATGGATTGAGGGTGGAGAGAAAACACAAAATGGAGAGGGAATGGGGTCATACACGAAAATTAGGAGCTTTTTGTTGCACAAAAATTGTTAAGGGCAAATAGGGTTTTGTACACAAAGTTATAGCCTAGGATTTGATCTAGAACTTTAATCAATGGCTAGGAATACAAATCACATGGATCAAGGCCATGAAGAAACACAAAATGAGGTGAAAAATAGCTGGAAAATTCGGAGCAAATGAGGCCTTGGTGCCCAAGTTTGTGCAAGCTTGCCAAAAGATAGTACATTTTGTCTTATATGAGGACACTTCTTATTTTACCATTTTTTATTATTCTTTTCATGATAATTCCACATTATTCATGCCACTTTGGGCCATATCCTAGGAATCAATCATTGGGCCCAAAATTCCATGATATCACCATTCCCAAAATTGATTTGATACCTCACCTTGAAGGAAATTCCCATTTTGCCCTTTTCTTTGAAATTTGACTTTTTATGCAAAAATTTATCAATGCATGCGCATAAAAAATATGACCCAACTCATTTTGATCCAAATGCATTCTTCTGATATTGAATAATGATTTTTGGTGAGAAATTGCTTAATTTTGGAAATGACCAAAATACCCTTTTTGCTCCAAAAACCCTAATTTTGCTCCAAAATGCATTTCGACCCTAAAAATGATTTTAAAAGCTGTGGAATGACTTTTAGGACCCAAAATGCAATGCATAATGCTCTTCACTCTTCAATTTATTTATTTTTGTGGAAAATTAGGGTTTTGACCTAAGCCGGACAAAATTAGGGTATAACAATCATGCCAAGCATGAGGTGTAAAATTCACTTTTTATGTTGTCAAGATTTTAGAAGTTCTTTGAGTGACTCATTGAAGAAACACTTAGGTGGCCTAATTCAATTAATCCAACACAAAAGTGGTGAAGAATGAGGTGTGTTTTTTCTACTTTCATGGTGGCATGAATCTAAGGCATTAAGAGTGAGTCATCAAGTAACCTTTCATGTGGCCAAATCTTACTAAACCAACACATAAACTTTGTAAACATGTGCACAATTTTGTTTTCTCTTCCTTTTCCTTGTCAAGACATATACTTATGCATATATATATATATATATATATATATATATATATATATATATATATATATATATATATATATATATATATATATATATATATATATATCAACCAAATATATATAAATATAAATTATCAATATATATTTAATGTAAATTTACCAAAGAGAAATATTCATCTTAATAATAAGAATTAAAATATTAATTCTCTTTAACTCATAAACTTATTTTCATAAAATACTTTATAGCTTCACTTAGAAAAATTGGGGTGTTATACTTAGGTCTCTCTCAATGCCCTAAAAACACACAATTAAAATAAAACAAATTCCAAAACACATCCTAATAATTATTTAGAAAAAGTGGGGTGTTACATTACCACCCCCTTAAAGAAATTTTGTCCGTGAAATTTACCGTACCTGTAAAAAGATGTGGAAATTGATGACGAATATTCTCCCCACGCTCCCAAGTGGTATCTCCTGTGACATTATCCCAGACTACCTAACAGAATGTGCTTTCTACGTAGTTCTTTAATCTTACGGTCTGCAATCCTTACAGGTAAAGCCTCGTATTCAAGATTATCTCTCAACTGTATTGACTCGGGCTCAATTACATGTGATGGATCAGGATAATATTTTCGAAGCTATGAAATATGAAAGACATCATGGAGATTTGACAAACTAGGTGGCAAAGCAATATGATAGGCTACTGGTCCAATTCGACGAAGAACTTGAAATGGACCAATAAATCTAGGAGTAAGTTTTCTAGTCTTAATTGCACGACCAACGCCAATCTTAGGGGTTACTCTCAGAAAAACATGATCTCCCTCCTGGAATTCTAAAGGTCTCCTTCTCTTATTACTATAACTTCTTTGCCTATCTTGTGCAATTTTCATCTTTTCCCTGATAAGCTTAACTTGTTCTGTTGTTTGTTGCACAAAATCTGATCCAAGAATTTGAGTATCCCCTACCTCAAACCAACACAATGGTGTTCTGCAGTTTCTTCCATACAATGCCTCATAGGGTGCTATCCTTATGCTAGAGTGGAAACTGTTGTTATAGGTAAATTCAATCAAAGGAAGGAAATCATCCCAACTGCCTTTGTGCTCCAACACACAAGCTCTTAGGAGATCCTCTAATGATTGAATTGTCCTTTCAGACTGACCGTCCGTCTGTGGATGATAAGCTGAACTCATTCTTAACTTAGTTCACATTTCTTTGTGTAATTGTTGCCAAAACTTTGAGGTGAATCTAGGGTCTCTATCACTAATGATACTAGTAGGCACTCCATGTAACCTCACTATATCTCTAACATAGATCTCTGCTAACCTCTCCAAATTAAAATTCTGATTGATTGGGATAAAATGAGCACTTTTAGTCAGTCTATCAATGATAACCCAAATAGCATCAAACATTTTCTGTGTTCTAGGTAAACCTGTGAAAAAATCCATAGCAATGCTATCCCATTTCCATACAGGAATATCTAAGGACTGTAACATCCCTACTGGTTTCTGATGTTCAATCTTAGCCTTCTGACAAACTAGGCAAGACAACACATATTCCACTATTTCCTTTTTCATGCCAGGCCACCAAAACATCTTTTTCAAATCTTGATACATCTTAGTAGCACCTGGATGAAAACTCAACTTACTCTTGTGACCTTCTTCAAGAATCATTCTTCGAATATCTTTATCATTAGGAATGGAAACTCTATCATCAAACCTAAGCACACCATCGTTACCAACCCTAAAATCTGACTCTTGTCCTTCTTCTACTCTCATCCTTAAACCTTGCAGATGTTCATCTAACAACTGCTTCTCTGGAACCATCCTCAGAAAATCACTAGACACTATAGTCATGCCTAAGTGAATCCTTCCCTTTGCGAAGTTCACATTCAAACTCAGATCTCTAAAATCTTCAATCAACTCAAATTCTTTCACCATCATTGCAGACACATGCAATGTTTTTCTACTCAATGCATCAGCGACTACATTTGCTTTCCCCGGATGATACTGTAAATCAAAATCATAATCTTTTAAGAATTCCATCCATCTCCGTTGCCTCATGTTTAACTCTTTCTGGTCAAACAGATACTTCAAACTCTTGTGGTCACTGAACACAGTGAACTGAGCTCCATAGAGATAGTGTCTCCAAATCTTTAATGCAAAAACTATAGAAGCCAATTCTAAGTCATGAGTGGGGTAATTCCTCTCATGAACTTTTAACTGCCTTGAAGCATAAGCAACCGCCTTCTTTTCTTGCATCAACACACAACCTAATCCTTGATAAGACGCATCACAGTATACTTCAAATTGACCTAAAGGATATGGCAAAACTAACACTGGCGAGTTAGTCAATCTTCTCTTCAATTTTAAGAAACTAGCCTCACACTCTTCTGTCCATTCAAATGTCTTACCCTTTCTTGTTAATTGCGTCATAGGTAATGCAATCTTCGAGAAACCTTTTATGAACCTCCTGTAATATCCTGCAAGCCCAAGGAAACTACGAACCTCTCCCACACTACGTGGACTTTCCCATTTTAATATTGCATCAACTTTAGAAGGATCAACAGAAATACCTTCCTTATTGTCATACCCCAATTTTGTCCGGCTTAGGTCCAAACCCTAAATTTTCCACACAAAAATATATAATAAATTATGCATTGCATTTTGGGTCCTAGAAACCATTCCAAAGTTTTTGAAATCATTGTTAGGGTTAGAATGCACTTTTTGGGAAATTAGGGTTTTTAGGGTCAAAAAGGGCATTTTGGTCTTTTCTCACAAAAGGGTCTATAAAAATAATTTTTGCATGAAAATATTTTTCAACAAACCTCCTGCATGCAAGATAAAATAGGACAAGCACATGTGTTATGAATTTTTTTAGAAAAGAATAAAATCGATTTTATCATGCATATAATATATTCTTGATGAATAAGGAAGGTATCCATATTTTCAGGAAAGCAAATAATTGATTACCTTCTTATTTCATTCAAGCAAATAATCGATTATTTGCTCTATGAAAACAAGCAAATAATCGATTATCCCCTTCCCCTTTTGAAGCACATAATCGATTATTGAATCTGAGATCCAAGGCACATAATCGATTACATCTCCCCAAGTTATTTCCAACATAATCGATTACCTAGTTTCCTAAAATAGATCAAATCTGATTTCCTATAAATAGGAAGCTCATTTTTCATTTCAAAGACACGCATTCTTCACGAGATCAGAGAAAAAACTCATTTTTGCGAGATCCCTCACATTTTAGAAAAAACTCTTCTACGCTTTATTTTTTTCGCTCTATTCGTTCCGTTGGTCCGTCAGAGTCGATCTTCTGCAAGAGTTAGTCGGGATTTGCGTTCTTCAGATTTGTAATATCTGTCTTCATCAGAGGTATTTCAGTCTTTTCATTTGTTAATATTTAGTTATTGTGATCCATGTGATTTAAACTTAGCTATAGCATTTATCTACTCGTTCTTGTATATTATCGTCCATTGTTGATGACGAACCATATGATTCCCACTTATGCCTAGTGCATCATGTTCTAAGTGGTGAAGATGGTCTCGGGTGATTCAGCTTGCCCCTTTTAAACCCTTTCAAAAACATTTTTTATTTAGAACTACGTCGCTTTGATTCCCATTTGGGATACGTAGGAGCGAGCCACGTCCTCGTCAAGCGCAACAAATAAAAATTCTTTTCATCCCCCTAAACCAATCATTTTCATAAAACAAACAAAAATCATTTTCCAACCCATTGTTGCTAGTAGCTCATCAGAGCCTCTGTTCGTTTAGCTATTAGTAACAATGTCCTTTTCTCCTAAAAATAATAAACGATGATCCATCATAACCTTTGTTAGTTTGATCATCGTACAAATCAATCTCTTTCGAAAATCACTTTCAAAAAGATAATAAAAACAAGTTGTTATCAATAGTCCATCAGAACCTTTGTTCGTTTGACTAGCGGTACAACTCTTTTTGAGCATTTAGCAGCGATTCATCATAGCCTCTGCTAGTTTAATCATTTGCTAACGCTCGTCCTATTTCAAAAACTCACTAAAAAAGATAAAAAAAACAAAAACTTTTCAAAAAGAACCAAGAACTACGTAGCTTTGAATTCTCCATCGCACCGGGAGATACGTAGGAGCGGGCCATGTCCCGTCAAGCACTTTTTCCTAAAAACCTTTTTTTTTTCCCCTTTTCTCACCAAAAATAAAATTTCCAGTAAGTTTTCTCATTCGTCTTCAAACAAAGAAATAAATAGGCAAATCTAGGTATTTTTCAAATCAAACATTAAAACCACACATTTAATTAGAGGTTCCCTTTCGGTAGAAAGGACGTGCGCGGTGCTAACACCTTCCTCGCGCGTAATCGACCCCCGAACCTATATCTCTAGTTTTCAAAGACCATCCGCCTTGTCCAAAAGACCTTTTTTCAATGTTTTGGTCTTAAAATTAAAATATTGGTGGCGGCTCCAAAATTATTCCACGTTGTACATTGAGAAACCCAAAGCCGGGGATTTTTCGGGGTGCAACAGCTGGCGACTCCGCTGGGGATACTTTTTTTAAGACGAGGGTCAAGCCTAACTAATTTAAATGTGTGGTTTAATGTTTTGTTGATTTGATTAAAACCCTGTTTGCCTTTCTTTCTTATCTTTTATTCCCTTTCTTTTATCGCTTATGCCCATGCATTTTTTCAATCCCCATGATCCCCTCTTCTTGGCTCCTCTTCCTAAGGTAAGCAGTATCCTTGTTTATAGATATTCTAGGTATGAAACCCTAGGGTAGATAACTTGTTATCGCTTGCTTTTGTCTGGACTGCTCTGGTTTTTTATTTCAGGTGGGGGTAGTACTAAAGAAAATGCCCTTAACACACACTACACTTATACCCTGTGACTATGTGCTTTGAGTGGGACCATAACCCAGGTCTGCAAAAACTTAGGAGAGTGGATTCGAGTTGTGAGAGCCCATCAGGACCTTTGTCCGTTTGGCTACTTGCGAAAGTTTCAACCAGAGTTGTGCTCTTTCATGATACCTCACACCTAGCAGTTTGCTGCATTTGTGGGGAATTTTGTGAAAGGGACTGTAGCTCTGGTGGCCTTGTGAGGGAGTGAATAGAGCTACATGGAAGGATTACCCTTTAAATTGCCCTAGATCATAGGTCTCACCTCTTTTTTTAGGTCACAAGGGCTTTTCCAAAATTGTGTGTTGCATTATTACATCTAGTTTAGTTCATTTCCGCCAACATTTTTTTGAAAAAACAACAAAATCAAAAAAAAGAATATGTTTTTCCTTCACTTTCATGAGGTGGCGTACAGGGTATACTGCCCTAAAATTTCAAAACCCCCACCTGTAAATATCTGTCTTTATAACAAGCATCCTCATCACCCGCATTTTACATCGTAACAGCATGCATTACATAAGCAAAATTCTGAAAAATTCATACAGCATTCCTCATGCATCTAATAACATAAAGCCATGTGCATATGCATTGCATTCATTTACGCATTCATACTTGTACTCATAAAAGATGTTCTATCATCAGAAAGAAAAACAAAAGGCAAGCTGGTTCGCCAACACCGATACTCTACCCGTCTACAGGCAAGACTAATGGCTAGCAATCAACATCTCGAGAATGAGGACCCCCTGGGTCAAGATGAGTCGGTTGTGGAAATTCTTAACCCCGAGCAGCTGGCTCAAGAGAATCAAGCTTTGAAGACTAAAGTGGAGGCTATGGAGGCTCAGAGGGCCGAGATAATGAATATGCTGCAAAATCTGAGAAGTGGGACCACTGCTGAAGCCATTCCCGTGGTGACAAGTCAGCCTGCTGTGGTTACTTCTAGTGGAGCTGCGGGTGTGCCACACATTCACATCCCTAGTCCCAGTATTATACCTCCCAGAAGTTCATCTGCTCTTGCTCCGGAGATTATTGTGAATCCTCCAAGTGTTGCTTATCAAATGGGAAATTCCGCTCAGTATGGGGTTTACTACTTCAGTCCGAGGAGCTATCCTCAGGGCCAGATGATTGAAAGCCCACAGCCAAGAGACAGATATCACTTGCTAGAAGAACGATTGAAGGCAATGGAGGCCCAGATACATGAGATGATGGTCATATTGCAGAGCTTAAAGAGTGGGGCAGCTGCTGAAGGTGTCATTGTCGTGGGTCCAGTTGGTGTCATTTCTATCATTCCTCCGCCACCACAAACTGTTCCATTCTCTGCTCCTGTGCTATCCCAGCAAGGCGGTGACAGTCACAAGGCTCAGGGTTATCAGTACAAGAAACGAACCAGTTTTGATCCAATACCGATGACATGCACTGAATTGTTTAATCACCCGACTTCCAAGAACCTGATCAGCACCCGGCCAATGAAGGCCCTTCAACCGCCATTTTCCCGAAGGTACAATGCAAGTGCTACCTGCAGTTTCCACGAAAACGGGGTTGGTCATACTGTGGAGGAGTGCAGAGCCTTCAAGCATGCAGTGCAAGACCTGATAGATCGGTGCGTGATTCAGATAGGAATCCCTGATATTGATGGTGAAGAAGAAATCAATGAGGAAGTAACAGCGGTGCCTGCGAAAGAGGGATGTTGGGATACCCTAGGGGAGCCCAGTGGAAAGTTTGATTACTTGGTCAGGTATGACGCTCCCGAGAGTGCTCAAATCCGAATGGAAGACATCCAGCCCACGGGATGGGATGAGGAAGAAGAACAACACGATCAAATTGCTGTCATCAATGATGGTACTAAGTCAGAAGAGGGTGGTGCAAACCTGGTTTGTCGCTGCAGTGCTGGTGAAAGAATTAAAGAATTGAAAGACTGCTGATCCTCCTGGGACCTTTTAAAGTAGTCATTTGTAATGCAACCCTGTGGCTCTGCCCAAGGCCACAGGACCAGTTGTTAGGGGCGCACATGTTTTTATTTTCTAAATCATCATCATCAATAAAAATGTTGTTTTTGAATTCCAATCAATAAAAAAATCAACTCCTTTTCATTTCATGTGTCTCTTCTTTTCTTTATTATTTTTGCTTGCTTGTCTCACCTTCCATTCTGCTTTTTCGCCTCGGCAAAAAGCAAATCCACAGCAATCGTCTCTCAAAATAACAGTGCCAACGGTCCATATTTTGACTTTGATCACCTTATCAATCAAGCAAAGTGGGACGTTGAGAAAGACCGGGAAAATCCTCCAGAAGGTTAATGAAGCAAAGAAAAGGGGTTATTCAGCATCACGGGGAATCCACTGAAGTGATCAACTTGGGGATCGCTGAGAACAAGAAAAGAGGTCAAGATGGGTACTTCAATAAAGGAAAATTAGAGCGCAAAAAGGAACTAAAGAAGAAGGGCAAGTGCATGAAGATAAGTGAATTATTGTCCCAGAGTTAATTCTTGAGGAAATAAGCAATCATGATTTGAAATGAAGTCGGACTACCATTCCATATCCAAAAACAAAATCCCAAAGAGAAAAACAAAATCCTCTCCTAACCATCTTAAGCCAAGAAAATCCCAAAGAGAAAAACAAAATCCTCTCCTACCCACCGTAAGCCAAGAAAATCCCAAAGAGAAAAACATAATCCTTTCCGACCCATCTTAAGCCAAGAAAAAGCCAAAAATCCAAAAGTCACCTTAGACAAGGACCATCTCAAAAAAAAAAAAAAAAAAAAACAGTGCTCAAGAAAAAGAAGAAGTCAAAGAAGGAAAAATCATTCAAAAGGAAAATCCCAAAACCAAAAGAAAAATACAAAAGAGATGTAAATAGTGAGTTGATACATGTTACCACAAAACCCAAGAGGTCCTCGTCTCAATAAACCTTCAAACACTTCCTCATTTCATGCACCCCTCCTCTCAAAAACCGCAAACACTCTCATTTGACCGCGATGACCCGCCCTCCACAGACCTTAGCCAGGAATAAAACCTCCTAATACCTCATCAAGTCAGTTAACCATCATAAATCATCGATCAACAGCCAATACCGAATAAAAACCATCCTGCCATTAGCCCCAAATACCTCATTAAGCCTACCCATCTCTCCTCCACAAAACACCACAATCCCGAAAGGTCCATCCCGATCAATGACTGATTGCTGTTGTTTTCTCAAAGTTTTAGCTCAAGGACAAGTAAATTCACTTGTTTACAATATGCCAAGTGGGGCAATTCTGTCGCTCTTCACCCCTCCTACAACTGGGGAAATTGATCCTACACCTATCTCATCCCTTGTCGCACTCACATTCATGAAATCATACAGGGGCAAACCTCTTTTTTCTCTAGTGTATGGGTCAGAAGCAGTTCTTCTCATCAAGGTTGAGATACCTTCTCCACGAGTAGTCATGGAGGCCAAGTTAGAAGAAGCAAAAGGGGGTCCAAGCTCGTCTAGATCAATTGAATCTCATTAAAGAGAAAGGAATTGCTGCCCTGCGCCATGGCCAGTTGTACCAACAAAAGATGAAGGCAGCTTTCGGCAGGAAAGTCCGTCTTCAAGAATTCGGTGAAGGAGACCTTGTACTCAAAAAGATCCTACCTATCCAGACTGACTCCTTGGGAAGTTGAGGCCCACTTATGACGGTCCATATGAAGTCAAGAAAGCTTTTTCCAGAGGAGCGCCGATACTCATAAATATAGACGGCGAAGATCCCAGGAATCCAGTCAATTCAGATCAAGTGAAGAAGTATTATGCCTGAAAGAAATATAAAAAAAAGAGAAAGACAAGCCAAGTAAGAATCAGCTCGCTAGGTTGAAAACCCACAAAGGGCGGCCTAGGCAAAATCAGAGCGACCCGGTGGATTGAAAACCCGCAAAGGGCGATCCAGGCAAAAATTAGGGTCTGAAAACTTAGGCATGAAAAGTAAAGAAAGGCATACAACTCTCCTACAAGCTTGGATGAGGGAGTGATCAAGGTCAAGGACATAGATGTTTGGCACTGTTCCACAGAGACAGACAGTCAGAATTCAGCTTCTCTCCTTTTTCGTGTCTTTTTGCAGTTTAAACTTTCAAGTGTAATAAATAATCGGCGTAACTTCTTGTGCGACCGGTTTCCACATTAATAAAGTTCAAATTTCTCGTATCTGTTCACTCTTTTATTTTCTGTTTTTTCTGCTCAAAATAAACGTTTTATGATGATGATGGTCCTGAACTGTAAAACATGTGCATATATCATAGAGCATTGCAAATCATTACGAGATTCTTAAGAGTCCTGAGAGAAAGCACATCCTCAAAATCAGTCAATCATGCAAGAGAGCAACTACATCCACGATTGCTTCAAACCAGCAAAGTCAAGACCAACATGCACTCGGCCCATGAGCCCCGCAAGTCCAACAGGTTCCTCAGTCTCGTGTCATGAGTGTCGCGGGTTGGCTGAACGAGCAAAAATAAAAAAAAAATAATAAGCAAAAAAAGGCAATAAACAAAACACAGTCATGCATTACATTCATCATTACACCAAAATCATAGCATAACATGCACTCATTGCATGCACATGCATAACATGCCTTTGCATAACATGCACTCATAACATGCACTCATAACATGCACTCATTGCATGCACATGCATAACATGCACTCATAACATGCACTCATTGCATGCACATGCATAACATGCACTCATAACCTGCACTCATACTCCATGCACCATTCCTTGCATCAACTGACGTATGCAGGTACCTCAATCCAATACAGCAGCATCGGTCATTTCAAATCGACCAATCAACTGAATTCCTGAGCCCTCTGTGCTCCTCCTGAGCCCTCTGTGCTCCCAACTGAGCCCTCTGTGCTCCTCCTGAGCCCTCTGTGCTCATCCTGAGCCCTCTGCGCTCCTCCTGAGCCTTCGGTGCTCCTCCTGAGCCCCCTGTGCTCCTCCTGAGCCCTCTGTACTCATCCTGAGCCCTCTGCGCTCATCCTGAGCCCTCTGCGCTCCTCCTGAGCCCTCTGTGCTCATCCTGAGCCCTCCACGCTCATCCCTAGCCCTCAGTGCTCCTTCTTTACCGCGTTCTTTACCGTTTTATTTCCTGCTTTTGCACGCCAAGTGCCCATTTACTTTTCTGTTTGCACGCCAAGTGCCCATTTACTTTTCTGTCGGCACGCCAAGTGCCCATTTTACCTTTCAGTCCGCACGTCAGTGTTCATCAACAGGATTCGTGAATCCCTTCAGGACCCAAGTGTCCCTTCAAAAGCAGACTTCACCTCGTATTCGAGCTGCGGGTAAGTCCTTCAGACCCCAAGTGGTCCTTCAGACTAGTTGTGTCAGCCTAAGACACAACGGACGTCCTTCATGGTCAACATATCAGTTCCGGAGCTGATCTTGACCCATCATGGCCGCTCGAAAGGCCCCCTCAGACCGTTTTACTAGTACCATAGCTAGTAGCGCTCCTTCAGACCACGATGGTCCTTCAATTAAGGCCTAGGCAGCCTTCCAGACCCTGAGTGGTCCTTCAGAGCCTTAGTGCTCCTTCAGACCCTGAGTGGTCCTTCAGAGCCTTAGTGCTCCTTCAGATCCCGAGTGGTCCGTCATTTTCTCTCTCAGTTAATGCGCCAAGTGTTAACCGTTCCCCGTTTGTTCTCAAAACCCATCTATTCAAAAATAGAAAAAGAAAAAAGAGGAAAATTCGGGTTTCCCCAAGTGGACAAAATCGGTATAATTTCTGAATTCTTTATCTTCATTTTGCCTTGGAATATGTTTCGGCCAATTCATATTCCTCGTTAAAATTCAGATAATGAGGGGCAGCTGTCATACCCCAATTTTGTCCGGCTTAGGTCCAAACCCTAAATTTTCCACACAAAAATATATAATAAATTATGCATTGCATTTTGGGTCCTAGAAACCATTCCAAAGTTTTTGAAATCATTGTTAGGGTTAGAATGCACTTTTTGGGAAATTAGGGTTTTTAGGGTCAAAAAGGGCATTTTGGTCTTTTCTCACAAAAGGGTCTATAAAAATAATTTTTGCATGAAAATATTTTTCAACAAACCTCCTGCATGCAAGATAAAATAGGACAGGCACATGTGTTATGAATTTTTTTAGAAAAGAATAAAATCGATTTTATCATGCATATAATATATTCTTGATGAATAAGGAAGGTATCCATATTTTCAGGAAAGCAAATAATCGATTACCTTCTTATTTCATTCAAGCAAATAATCAATTATTTGCTCTATGAAAACAAGCAAATAATCGATTATCCCCTTCCCCTTTTGAAGCACATAATCGATTATTGAATCTGAGATCCAAGGCACATAATCGATTACATCTCCCCAAGTTATTTCCAACATAATCGATTACCTAGTTTCCTAAAATAGATCAAATCTGATTTCCTATAAATAGGAAGCTCATTTTTCATTTCAAAGACACGCATTCTTCACGAGATCAGAGAAAAAACTCATTTTTGCGAGATCCCTCACATTTTAGAAAAAACTCTTCTACGCTTTATTTTTTTCGCTCTATTCGTTCCGTTGGTCCGTCAGAGTCGATCTTCTGCAAGAGTTAGTCGGGATTTGCGTTCTTCAGATTTGTAATATCTGTCTTCATCAGAGGTATTTCAGTCTTTTCATTTGTTAATATTTAGTTATTGTGATCCATGTGATTTAAACTTAGCTATAGCATTTATCTACTCGTTCTTGTATATTATCGTCCATTGTTGATGACGAACCATATGATTCCCACTTATGCCTAGTGCATCATGTTCTAAGTGGTGAAGATGGTCTCGGGTGATTCAGCTTGCCCCTTTTAAACCCTTTCAAAAACATTTTTTATTTAGAACTACGTCGCTTTGATTCCCGTTTGGGATACGTAGGAGCGAGCCACGTCCTCGTCAAGCGCAGCAAATAAAAATTCTTTTCATCCCCCTAAACCAATCATTTTCATAAAACAAACAAAAATCATTTTCCAACCCATTGTTGCTAGTAGCTCATCAGAGCCTCTATTCGTTTAGCTATTAGTAACAATGTCCTTTTCTCCTAAAAATAATAAACGATGATCCATCATAACCTTTGTTAGTTTGATCATCGTACAAATCAATCTCTTTCGAAAATCACTTTCAAAAAGATAATAAAAACAAGTTGTTATCAATAGTCCATCAGAACCTTTGTTCGTTTGACTAGCGGTACAACTCTTTTTGAGCATTTAGCAGCGATTCATCATAGCCTCTGCTAGTTTAATCATTTGCTAACGCTCGTCCTATTTCAAAAACTCACTAAAAAAGATAAAAAAAACAAAAACTTTTCAAAAAGAACCAAGAACTACGTAGCTTTGAATTCTCCATCGCACCGGGAGATACGTAGGAGCGGGCCATGTCCCGTCAAGCACTTTTTCCTAAAAACCTTTTTTTTTTCCCCCTTTTCTCACCAAAAATAAAATTTCCAGTAAGTTTTCTCATTCGTCTTCAAACAAAGAAATAAATAGGCAAATCTAGGTATTTTTCAAATCAAACATTAAAACCACACATTTAATTAGAGGTTCCCTTTCGGTAGAAAGGACGTGCGCGGTGCTAACACCTTCCTCGCGCGTAATCGACCCCCGAACCTATATCTCTAGTTTTCAAAGACCATCCGCCTTGTCCAAAAGACCTTTTTTCAATGTTTTGGTCTTAAAATTAAAATATTGGTGGCGGCTCCAAAATTATTCCACGTTGTACATTGAGAAACCCAAAGCGGGATTTTTCGGGGTGCAACACTTATTGATCACATGTCCTAAAAACTAAGCCTCTTCCAACCAGAACTCACACTTAGACAACTTTGCATAAAGTTGTCGGTCCTTCAGGGTCTACAAAACTATTCTCAAATGTTCCTCATGTTCTTCTTTACTCAAAGAATAAATGAGAATATCATCTATGAACACCAGAACAAACTGATCAAGGAAAGGTCTAAAGATCTTATTCATATAATCCATAAATACAGCCGGCGCATTAGTCACACCAAAAGTCATAACCAAATACTCATAATGACCGTATCTGGATCTGAAAGCTGTTTTCGGAATATCTTCCTTATTAACCAAATACTCATAATGACCGTATCTGGATCTGAAAGCTGTTTTTGGAATATCTTCCTTATTAACTCTAATCTGATGATAACCCCTTCTGCTGCAAGTGGATCCTCAGCTGAATCTAAGTATTTCAATAAATATACAAAAGAAAAACACGTGGAGCTAAGATACAAGTACAAGTCAGAAAATGGGAAGACAGGGTAAAGTTCCATTTAAACATATCACAAGCACAACAATTCGAATTATTCCTTATCTTCTATCCTTTATTAATATCTTATTTTCCAGACTCTCTCTATTAGTATGTATCAATACTATATGCTGACTCTGGCCATATCCTGATTGCCACAAGCGTCCCTCTGTACTTCGCAGACGCCCACTCGACTGTCATAATGGAGTCCGAGTGTTTATAAGTCGTTTCCTGCCAAAAACTGATCAGAGTAATCTAAACCTAACATTACCCCATCCGGCCGATAAAGATATGTCCTACTAATGACCAGGCCCGATACTTGACCTCGTGTGTTTCATACCACACGGCTGTGTACTTACAACACATATGCAGTCTATATGATTTTATTTAATTATATCTTAATCCGTATACCTTACTTATCTTGTTGATCAGTACCTCGTACTATCTCTTGCACTACGGTTAATTATTCATTCCACTTTATCTCTCTTTATGACTCTTAATTCACTTTCCAAACCTAGGTTCATTATGAAGTCTTAACTTCATTATTATTATGAAATAAAATCATAACTATATCAATAAGACATTTAAACAATTCAACAAATAACCACAAATAGCACATAGACATTTATAACAATCAAAGCAATTAATCACAATATCTCAAGTAATCAACCAATCACTTAATCAATCAAATAATAATATAGAACTTTCCTACGCGTTAACCGGTCCTCAACGGCCTAAACTTCACTTAACCTTAACTCCGAAGAGTAGTCAAATGATCTTCAGGTATCGCTAACTATTTAACTCTAGTAGAGCTTGGGTCACTCTACACATATTTAAATTAAACTTTACGCTAACCGTCCCGACGAATACAGTATCTTGCCCCCACCTGAATTATATCACGAACGTACACTTGCTCCGACAACACCGACACGTACTTGAAAAAAGCATTGAAACTACGAACACAAGATGTTGGTTGTTTGTGGTTGAAGGTTTCAACGAATATGAGAAGGAAGTGTTTTGGTTATGGAATGATGAATGAATCAAAGAACTTGGCTTGCTATTTATAGTAAATTCTTGGACCTTGCTTACATCATGCTAAGCATGAGGTGTAAAATTCACTTTTTGTGTTGTCAAGATTTTAAAAGTGCTTTGAGTGACTCATTAAAGAAACACTTAGGTGGCCTAATTCAATTAATCCATCACAAAAGTGGTGGAGCTTGGGGTGTGTTTTTTCTACTTTCATGGTAGCATGAATCAAAGGTATTAAGAGTGAGTCATCAAGTAGCCTTACATGTGGCCAAATCTTACTAAACCAACACATAAACTTTGTAAACATGAGGTGCACAATTTTGTTTTCTCTTCCTTTTCTTTGTCAAGACATATACTTATGCATATATATATATATATATATATATATATATATATATATGGATATCAACCAAATATATATAAATATAAATTATCAATATATATTTTGTTCTGGAGTCAACCAGAGGGTTCCATTAGCAAAACCAGGAGGGGCACTTAGCAAGTCATATGGATCAGCCCAACCAATTCAGCCCATATCCACCTCATGCGAGCCCAATATGCTTGGACGGTCAAGATCGACTCTACCCATCCAACGATCCACAAGAGGGCACGATTTCCTATAAATACAGGCAAACTTTGCCCTTACAAAGGTTGAATCTCTAATCCTTAGTACCTTCACTCTTATATTCTATATACTGACTTGAGCGTCGGAGTAGCTTGCAGGTACCCCCCCCCCCCCGGGCTCTCATTGATCTCCTGTCAGGACAGCAAGAGACCTACCAACAGCAGACGACCAAAAAGCTGCTCGGTACAGAACATTGGCGACCATAGTGGAAGGTATCTATCTTTCACAATCACTTCTCCTCGAATCACTAATGGAAAAAAGGCTTTTTATATCGGTTAAAATTGACATTTTATATCGGTTCCCGAACCGATGCCGAAAAAGGAGATATAAAAAATAGGGACATTTCATATCGGTTCCTAAACCGTTATGAAAAGTTGTTTTTATATCGGTTGCCCCTAGAACCGATATGAAAAGTCTCTTTTTTAAAAAAAAAGACTTTTCATATCGGTTCCCATAGAAAACCGATATGAAAAGTCTCTTTTTTTAAAAAAAAATGATTTTTAACATCGGTTTTCTATGGGAACCGATATGAAAAGTCTTTTTTTTTTTAAAAAAAAAGTGACATCTTCCATCAACTCTAGATCCTTCTGTAATACTTCTTTTACGGCCCACGTATATTGTTTGAAAATATAAACACCAATATTAAATAAAAACATCCAAAATCAACATGACAAGGAGATATACAAGTTACAAATCAAAAATTTGATACATTGTATTATAGAGGAAAGAACTGTGGCAAAAAAACAATGGTCAGGATACACAAAAAATAAGGAATTTACATACATATGTACATTGTTCAAGGCCTAATATGGTTTTGTCCTTCTAACTTTGAATCCATAATCCTGAAGTCTTCTTTTATCACCCAAATATGGTTTTGCCCAGTCCACTAGATTTTGGTCCACACTTGCTATTGTTTTATCAACTGCTCGTCTTCCGGATAAAAGCTCAAGCAAAACAACCCCGAAGCTGTATACATCACTGTATACATCACTTTTGGCCGTAAGCCGACCTGTAAATTGATCAAGGCTTTTAGTGTAATGTTTAACATATACTGAGTACTTTTTAGAAATCAACTAAATGATTGAAAAAGAACACCAACAACACCATTGAACTAAACCTAAATTGTCTCCTTTCTAATTCTATAACAGAAACTATATCAGAGTAATACCAATTATCATATACCGATCGTCGAGAGAAGCCCGCAAAGGCCTCAAAATAGAATATGGTGAGGCCAAATGCTATATTTTTGTAGAAGAAATAGCAGATCTGCATAACAAATCAGTTTAGATGGGAAATGTAAGGAATATTTTATAATAAAAAAATTTGGACAAAGAAAGATAGGAATCTTCTGGATGCAAACCCTCCATACACAAAAATCACCAGTGAGGAATATTTTATAGTTGATAGATATAAAATGCTAAAATTATTACATGCATTTCTATCATTGCACAGGATGCACAGCACAATAAGCGTCAAAGACATTAAAAATCTGACAGTAATGATCAAGATTCAAGGTAAATACAATAATTACCATTTGGGCAATTCTCTTGTAACACCAGTGTCCATGGACTACCAGAAGCCGCTCCAAAAATCGAAATTGGGCAATAGAGAAATCACTAGCCATCACTGCCTGAAAAGAATTTGCAAGCTTGAGTTCGATAACTTCCACATATGTCACAATGCTTCCAAATTAAATTAAAAAAAATACCTCCTTTCTTGACTTTAGAGAGGTGATTGTAGCAATTATCAAGAGATTATAAGCCGATCATAGATTTTAACTAAACTATTCTTCATAATTGATGAAGTACTAAGTTAGCCAGATTTCACTATTTCACATGAACAGCATACAAATTTACAAAATTTAAACTTTGATCAGCTAACAATTTCTGCATTAGCCCATATTCAAGGAAAAAACTACAAGTTAGACTGAACAAGCTAGAAGACATTCCATAAAACATACGACAACCACAGCCAAAAATTAATAACTTAACTAGTGTGAACTTTTAACACGTCCATTCATGGAAGGAAAGAACAGCAGATAGG
Source organism: Astragalus membranaceus (assembly GCA_039519185.1). Taxonomy (NCBI): domain Eukaryota; kingdom Viridiplantae; phylum Streptophyta; class Magnoliopsida; order Fabales; family Fabaceae; genus Astragalus; species Astragalus membranaceus. Next base: position 18,457,176 of record CM076847.1, on the reverse strand, counting down.
TTGCACAATAATCTTATCCGTATTGAAATTGAAAATTTCAGCTTTTCATCCTATCAAAATTAGTAAACTTAGACTTCATGTTCCGATTTGGTTCTCTATCACATTGTCAACACTGATAACAAGAACATTACTAAAAAGGCTTGACAAGAAATCTGCTCCAGAATCCAAACATGTAAATGCCTATGACATGTTTCCATTATCACTATCCCCAGTCATTTTTTAAAATGCTCAAGGTATGTACAACCAATTAGGTTTGTTTTTTAACTGAGAAGCATTGAAATATTAACTAGCAAGCATACATGTTAAATCCATCAAGAAGCACTGATAGTTATGTGTGCTAGAACTATGCTTAAAAGAGCCAGATACTGACCTGCATACCTTCAACCCCACTGATTCCAACACCAATATCAGCTTCTTGAATCATGCCAACGTCATTTGCACCATCGCCTATTACTAAAGTGGTCTTCCCAGTTCCTTCTTTTACTAACCTTGTTACCTGATGCCAAAATATTAAGGGATTAAGACACGATAAGACAGTGCATGTTTTTTACTCTTACAATTGATGCGGTGACCCTGATTATATTTAGATGAATTCTACTTACAGAAGTACTTCAATAACAACTGTGCACAACAGAACTTGTCGAATTTGTGATTTATGTGTTTAAATCATATCACACTATGCTGTATTTATAACAATATTGCAATAAATACAATAAATGTTAATTGATATGATTGATCAATCTAATTTTAATAACTGATGTTATGCAACTAAGGAATAATAACATGTGACAAATTCTAACACTCCCCTTCAAGCTAAAGATTACTAAGCTTTAATCTTGTTGCAAAAATAAAAAATAAACAATATGTTTCCCTGCAAAACTTGAACCAAGTCTGACAACTATTGGGTTAGTGTGAGTCATAACCAACGAAATGCAGAAGACTAGAACCAAGATGCGTGAGATGGGAGTGAAACAAGGTTGTAACCTAAATATCAAGAGTATAACCGCTGAAAGAAACAACAGCCAGAAAGGTGACTTCACACATCACCAGGCGTGACGGCTGAGGCGGCGATGTTTTCAAATTGCAGATCACAAAAGGGGCATGTGTGAGCATGTTATAAGTACCGTTGTTTATAGTGATCACCAAACAAAATGCAGTACAAAATATTAAATAGAATCCAGAAAGGTACAAATGAAAAAGACAAAAGGTCCTACCAAAGCCTCTTGTTTGGGAGACACGCGGCAGCAAATGACGGATGCACAATCAACAGCTAATCCCAAAAATTGGTGTTTGACATCATCTTCTAAAGCATAGGTTAAAGTTTTCCCATCAATAATTAATGCAAACGCTGCATGTGGATCCTTCTCCAGATTTATCATTTGTGAGGCATTGGTGATTTGATTCAAGATGTTGCCTTTGATGACCTAAGGGGTCAGAAGAATTATACCTAATATCTGATGAAATCCATGTCCAAATAGTAAATTTATTAATCTATCTCATCAAAAGAAATACCTATTTCCCATCATTGGTTATTGAATCTGAACTCATGATAGTGATACATATTTGCTTCATGCCTTGTCGAAGTAAACTGCAGGCGAATCTGCACCATAGAAACAAAACAAAAAATCATAAAACTCATTCAGAGGTTTTTTTGAGAAACTTCACACATAAATTTGGAACACAGATAAAGAATGATATTAGGTTAAATAATTTGCTGCAGACATACCCAATGTTGATTGCAGTTTCCATTTTATCTCCCGTCAAGACCCAGATCTTTAGACCAGCTTGAGCAAGTTTATCAATGCATTGAGGCACCTGAGGAGAATAAAAAGTTGAGTGGTCGAAGTAGAGAAAAGCAGCAACATATATTGACCACAGATAATGATACAGCCTACCCCTTTCTGCAGCTTGTCTTCCACAGCAATAGCCCCAACAAGAATCAATTCTCTTTCCATACTATCTGATACCTTCTCAAGCATTGAATCTCTATCAGGCCCAACGGCTGTCTTGGCTTTCTGAAACTCATTATTCCAAACAGAGTACTCTTGTTCATCAAGCTTTCTGTAAGCAAGGGCTAGTGTTCTCAAACCTGCTTCTCCATATTCATTCAAATGTCTAGAAGTAGTCTCCAAATACTTTTTCCCATTCTTAGATAATCGATCAAATATGATACTGCACAACCAAGCCAGACAATAGTGAGCATCAAAACTAGGATTCTCATTGAAATACATTGTAATCTGACAAACAATTTTGAGTTGCAACACAATCAACAAAACAACATGAAATTAACTCAAACAGCAAGAACAACACAATCAGCAAGAACTCACGCTTTGAAGAAAACCCTAGGAAGCAAAAAGATGCAAACCTGAAGAAATGCAAATCAATAACGTTTGCTGATTTTAGGGCGAGCAAGACACAACGACGGCGAGCAACTTAGGGTTTTGAAAATTTCTCTGCACCGAAGGCGATGGCGAGCAAGGCGACAACGACCGACCAACAACGACTGCGACCAAATAACTTAGGGTTCAGAGAGGGAGGAACACGGAGCTTAGTGAGACAGAAAGAGGGATAGGAATCTTCAGAGAGGAAGGAACACAGAGCTTGACGACGAAGGGTTCGGTTGTATCCATTGAAACGGCGCCGTTTTTGTTCTTCTTGCTCCTGTTTTTCGCCATAGTGATGGAGCGACGGTTGAGCCAGAGAGAAAAGAGAGCCAGAGCGGTGGACGAGAGGGAGAGACGAAGATGCGAATGGTGAGATGCGAATGAGAGTGAGAGGGAGAGACGATGGATGCGAATGGTGGGATGCGAATGAGAGTGAGAGTGAGCGAAGGGTGGAACTAATTTGTTTAGTTTCTATAACGGGTGGTTTTGTGACCCGTTATGGAAGCCTAAATTTTTGCACTTTCTATAACGGTTATGGAATGGAACCGATATGAAAGATGGTTTTTACACTTTTTATAACGGTTCGTGTGAAAACCGATGTAAAAATTATAATTTTAATTACAAAACTGCCACCGCGTCACTTTTAACATCAGGTCGTTTTCAACCGATATGAATGACCGTTATAAAATGCATTTTTTCTACTAGTTAATTTTTCTCTTGCTGCTCCATGGCTCCCAGAGGCAGTCCCCGGGTTCAGAGCATTGCCATACCCGCACCCCGACTGGAGGGTACCCCCGAGGGCAACGTATTGACTATACAGGACGAGGGCACCAGTCGACCTGTCCAACCCTCTAACGTGAATCAGCTTTTGGACCTCCTGGCCAGTCGCACTCAAGCTATGTTGGAACAGGAAGCACGACTGGGAGCGATTGAAAGGCGTGTGACCGCCCTGCCAGAATAGCCTCCAGTCAGCAGGTTGACAATTCCTCCAACGGTAGTGACCTCAAGGCACCACCGGTCCCCACCTCGGAGACATCATGTCCATCGCTCTCCCCCCAGGCGACGCAGGCATTGGGAATCAGGCTCACCCCCAGGGACCTATCGCCCTCATGACACCCACTCCAGCGCCTCCTCACACGCGTCCCCTAACACTCAAGAGAGGTCAAGGAGCCGGGTTGCCACCCGCAGAAGGCACCACTGGGATTCTCCATCGAGGAGATCCCTCGAGCGACACAGGTATCAGGAGCTGGGCTATGAATACACCTCCCCCAGAAACTCATGAGGGTTTTCGGAGGAGGGGCCGTTTACGAGAAGGGTAGACGAATGCCAAATCCCAAGGGCCTTGGAAAAGCTGCCGAATCTCAAGATGTACGACGGGACTGGAGATCCAGACGGTCGTCTGGCACACTTCTCCCTAATGATGCGCTACAGGGGCGCTAGGGAACCCGTCCACTGCAAAAGCTTCCCCCTCACTCTCGAGGGTTCCGCATTAGAGTGGTTCCAGGAGCTTAGGCCGAACTCCATATCCTCATGGGGGCAGCTGGCGAGAATGTTCACGGCTCGTTTCCTTGCCTCCCGGCTAAAGCCCAAATCAAAGGAAGTACTGAGAGCCGTCAGGCAGCATAATCACGAGACACTGAGGGAATATATTGAGCGCTTCAATAAAGAAGCTTCGGGCGTTCGAAGTTTGGAGGACAGGCAAAGGTTGTTCTGGATGAAAGACAGGTTGAAAAAGGGAAGTTTGTTCCAGGTCGATGTAGGCATCAACAAGCCTAGGAACTTGGGCGAGTTCCTTCGAAGATCCCAGAAATACATGAACTATGAGGAGGATGATATGGCTTACCGCGAGGCAGTCAAGGCGGGGGGCGACAGGGAACCCACCCAGGAGGTACGCCGGCAAAAGGTAACAGGAGGCGTACACCGTGAGGGACGCCCCCCAAGATCCTCAGGCCTTACTCCCCTCATCGCCTCAAGGGCACAGATCCTGGCTGAATGTGCCAACGCTGAATTCAAAGACATTAAGAGGCCAGAGCCTTTGGGGTTGAAAGAGGGCCAAAACCCCTAGAAGAAATGGTGCCGCTACCATCAAAGCGGAGGCCACGACACCAATGGCTGCCGAGCACTGAAGGAAGATATTGAGAAGCTGATCCAGAAAGGAAAGTTGACACAGTACGTGAAGAAGGAGGGGGAACCAAGCGGCTCGCGCAAAAGCGCCCGATCCCCCGAAGGTAGATACTGGTCCCCTAGGAAGGGGAAGACCCCACTCGGCGAGAGGGTCGAAAATAGTGCTGATGAATCGACCGATGGAGAGGACACCCGGGGGCCCAAAGAAAGACCAGTGGCCATGGTGATCCACGAGAGAAACCCCCATGATAACTGGGGTTCAAACAAATCAATGAAGAAGAAGTGGAAAGAGATCCTCAGCATTGCGTCAACCTCGGTCGCCAGGAAGGGGCCAACCAGACCGCCCCTATCCTTCGACGACAATGATCTGCTCGACGGGAAACCGATCAAACACGTCCCACTGATCATCACTGCCATTATCACCAACGTCAAGGTAAGAAGGATCCTGGTTGACCAGGGAAGTGCAGTAGATATCATCTTCGAGGACCTGCTGCAAGTGCTGAGTATCTCTCCCGATGACCTGACTCCATACCAGGGAGGGGACCTAACCGAGTTTAATGGATCGAATACTAAGCCACTCGGCCACCTAGAGCTGATGGCGGAAACCCCGATGGTAAACCGTCGTTGTTCAAAACTGTGAAAAGACCCTTCCTGATTCTCCCATGCAAGTCGGTCTACTAGTGCATCATTGGGAGGCCCACGTTGGGGAAATTGGAGGCAGTCACCTCAACGGTCCATTTGAAAATGAAGTTCTACACTCTAGGGAAAACCGGGACCTATTCCTCTATTCGGATGGAGAATATCCTCACCTCCTTGAGGAGGTTAAAAAGAAGCTCACCATCCACCCGAGGGAAAACCGGGACCTATTCCTCTATTCGGCATCTGGCCCATAGGTCCAATACGTAGAACGTTTTCGTTAAAAATGAGAAGGAGACCGCCAAGCCAAGAGGCTCGAGTAAGGGGTTCAGAGAAGAAGCTGAGGTGAATCTGACAGACTGGGATGCCAGAAGTAACTCAAGTAGTGAAGAAGAAGCGGAAAGCCAACCCAAAACCAAGGGGACAGAAAAGGAGGTGAAGAAGTTCGAAGCGGATGGAGAATGTCCTCACCTCCTTGAGGAGGTTAAAAAGAAGCTCACCATCCACCCGAGGGAAAACGGGGACCTATTCCTCTATTCGGCATCTGGCCCATAGGTCCAATACGTAGAACGTTTTCTTTAAAATAGTTGGTTGTTTAAGTTTAACACGTCTACTTTAAGAAGTTGGTTGTTTAGGTTTAACACGTCAAAACAATTTACAACACGCGCGCGAAGGAATTAAACCTTACTATTCACGGTTCAAGATATTATATCGCAAATCACAGTTTTCGCTCCAGCACCATAGAAAAAACCAAGAGAAACTGGCGCCCAATAACAGAAGCAGCCAGCGCCCAGGAGGGCGCCTGGCAGGGTGCCTATAAGGAGCAACCAGCGCCCATGAGGGCGCCTGGTAAGAGGCGCTCTAAAAGCCAAATCCCGACTCAAACAACAGGGGACCAGGCAACCAGGCAGAACCAAGCACGAGTCAACCTACTCGGTTCACGAAGCGGCATATCGAAAAGGTCGCAACCTCTGATGGGTGAGTTAAGTTCGGACAGATTCCGATAAACTCCTGTCAGAGTCCCTAGATGGGCGAAGCGGCATCGCAAGTGTCGCAACCTCTAATGGGTGAGTTAAATTCGGATAGAATCTGATAAACTCCTGTTAGAGACCTAAGGCGTGAAGCGGCATATCGAAAAGGTCGCAACCTCTAATGGGTGAGTTAAGTTCGGACAGATTCTGATAAACTCCTGTCAGAGTCCCTAGATGGGCGAAGCGGCATCGCAAGTATCGCAACCTCTAATGGGTGAGTTAAATTCGGATAGAATCTGATAAACTCCTGTTAGAGACCTAAGGCGTGAAGCGGCATATCGAAAAGGTCGCAACCTCTGATGGGTGAGTTAAGTTCGGACAGATTCCGATAAACTCCTGTTAGAGTCCCTAGATGGGCGAAGCGGCATCGCAAGTGTCGCAACCTCTAGTGAGAAATTTAAATCGGATCAATTCTGATAAACTCCTGACAGAAACAACGTTGCCACGAGAAGATAGGAGGTGACACGTTCGGAAGCGTGAAAAATAAGCAAGACAAAGGAAACATGGATATAATGTAAAATCATCAGTCAAGCTCCATAAAGCAAACATACAACGAAATCCAACAGGATAAAAAGAAATCACAAGTCAAAAACAACTGGACTCTTAGAAGAAATAGTCAAGGTGCAATGACGTCAAATTCAACCATGTTGGAACGATATCTAACAATCCTCCCATCTACAGCCTCATGGTCAAACCGGAAGATGCTCGACTCAAGAACTGCATCCGGGTACATGCACTGAACATGACTTATCGCTTTATCGTAGGCAGCATAGGAGAAGTCCATGGCTTTCCCGGCCATCTCCTGCACCCTTTCCTCAGCGACATCTCTCTGTTTCTTCACACTGTCCAATTCAGATTGGAGCTCCTCCATCCGCTTCTGATAGTGGCTAGCAGTGTCTCGTGCCCGACGAGCAGATTCCAGTCCTTCGTGTAAATCCACCTGAAGCCGGCTTATATCCAACAGAAGCCGATCCCTTTCCTCGATCACCCCTGCACAAAGAGAGAAACAAACACGACAAAGTTTAGAACCAACATCACCAGCGCCCATGAGGGCATCTGGCAAAGCACCTCTAGGAAAGCAGCCAGCGCCCAGGAGGGCGCCAGACAGGGCACCAAGGTCGAAACAGGCGGCGTGCATGAGGGCGCCAGACAGGGGTGGTGGCCCATGCGGGTTTGATGAATACTGTAAGAAATAACTCAAGAGGATTACCTGAACGAGATCCGCACTTCTTCTCAGCTTCCCACTTCGCATGCAGGCCTTCCCCAATTTTAACCATGTGCGCGGCAACTGCGAAAGGATGCTCACAGAAATGATCACGCTCTTCGGGGGAGAAGACAATTTCACCCTCTTCGTCAGCAGGGGGAGGAAGCTCAACCGGGGAGGGACAAGCAGCAAAGGGAGGTCCCTGAGAACAGCTTTTCTGGCGCTTAGACCGACTCTGAGTCCCTTGGATGCTGGAATCGACTGGAACCTTCGGCACCCCGGAAATATCCTTTCCAGCACGGCTTGGCGCTCCTAAACTGAGGCGAGGTCCCATAGAGGGACGCACATGGACAGACATAGCAGGAGCTGGGCTCTTGACCTCGGTAGGTTCGGCATCCAAAGGTCTCCTCCGTCCGGTCAAAGAGGCTAATTCATTGAAAGAAAGTGGAGCGGCCATCTTATCTGCAGAGCAACAAAGTAGCGAATCAGCAACATAAGTAAATAATCCATCAAAAGACAAATAAAGATACATCAAGACCTAACAAGCAACCTAAGAGCTCAGCAGCATCAGGAACCGTAGAGGCCTTGGACAGCTCACTGCACGAAAACTTTTGTGGCACAGTGGACAAGCCTCCGACGATCTTCCTCAGCATGCCCAAAGTCCTCTGCTCAGGATCAGATAACTCAGATGGGAGAATGCGGTAAGACCGAGAGGTGCGGTAAGACCGAGAGGTGCGGTCAGCATCGACATTACACCACCCAAGGCGAAACTTATCCCTAACCAGACGCCCTTGTTCATCAAAGAAGCCCATGCTGTCGACGGCCTTCTCACTAGAAGGAACGAGGTAAAAATACTTGAACTTACAATCATGCTGGTTATCTGAGTACACTTGAAAGAAAGCATAGTTTGTCTGACACTTCAAGTGCACAAACTCGTAACGAATGACGCCATCTGAAGTATCTCGACGACGCTGTTTCTTCAAAGGACTCTCATCACCAGCTCGAAACACTTCACAAAACACCACGAATTTGGGTGGAGCTGAGAGGGAGCTATCTTAAGGTGATTCATAACCTCCAGTTGGAAGGGTGTAAAGAATGGGGAAACCCGTGCCTTGTAAACCACACTGTGAAACATCATGAATTTTATACCGTCAGGGACTCTACACACCCTGTCTTGGGGGTAAACCACCTCAACCCGCCAGTCGCCTCCCAACGCATCTTGCAGACAGCGAGGAGGCTCTTTTCCTGGAAGGTATACGCTCCTGGCAGAGCAAACCATACGAGCAACCCAGTCATAACTACAACCACCAATCTCCACCACTTCATGCTCAAACGGCAGATCATCGTCAGAAGAAGTCTCCACAAAGCCAAGGGCGCCAGCCCCTTCCGAAGGCACGGTATCACCAGTCCCCTCTTCGAAGTCGTCAGCTTGACTCTTAGCCAGGTGAGCGGTAGGGTGCATCCGAGCCGTCTTCTTTGTCCTTGCCATCTCTCAACCTACGGGACAGGGGGCAAAACAACCAAGTCACGAGACAGACAGGAAAACTTAGAGACAACCCCCCTCCCCCGAGATTGGAGACTTTGCAAGACAAGACATGCTCAAAAGAACAAAGAAACTAGAAAGATAAACTGAAAGTTCGCACGGAAGTTACCTCAGTAAGTCAGAAGCCGCAAAGACTAGCGGGAACGTCAATGGAGGATGATAAGAGCAACTCCCCTCAGCACCAAGCAATCCCTGAAAATTCATAGGTGAGAAGGCAGGCTAAAAGTCAGGAGAAAACGGCAAAAATAAAACAGAGTGCTAAGCACACGCCCACACAAAACCAGCGCCCATAGAAGCAGCCAGCGCCCAAGAGGGCACCTGGCAGGGCGCCAATCAAGGCAGCCAGCGCCCCTGAGGGCGCCTGGCAGGGCGCCAATCAAGGCAGCCAGCGCCCATGAGGGCGCCTGGCAGGGTGCCAATCAAGGCAGCCAGCGCCCATGAGGGCGCCTGGCAGGGCACCAGTCAGGAGCAGCCAGCGCCCAGGAGGGCGCCTGACAGGGCGCCAGTCAAGGCAGCCAGCGCCCATGAGGGTGCCTGGCAGGGCACTGATAACAACGTAAATAAACGGGAACGAACAACAAATACTTACCGGGAAGAAGAGACGTTGAAACAAGTGAACTCTACTCCCTCCTCCTCTTTTTAAGGAGGTACTAGGTTGGTGACTTGATCCCCACTCCTTCCTCCTCTTTGAAATAGGCGCTCGGGTTGGTGACTTGGTCCCTACTCCTTCCTCCTCCTTAAAGAAACCGCCCCAAGGAAGTGTGGACCACAGGACAAAATACCCGCCTATTTATAGGAGTTAGCGTTTCGCCCAACACCGCGGATCTGGCAAATCAATTTGGCCCATATCCACGACGTAGAAGCCCAACACGTCTGTCACCTTAAGACATGCTCAAAAAACACCAAAAAGACAAGATGAGCAGTGAAAAATAAAGCGAAGTGACAAGCACCCGTCTACACAAGTCGGCACCCAAGAGGACGCACCGGCAAGGAGGGCGCCCTTATGGGCGCCTGGCAGAAGCAACCAGCGCCCATGAGGGCGCCTGGCAGGACCAGGAGGGCGCCCATAGGGGCGCCTAGCGGGGCGCCAATGAGATAGCCAGCGCCCAGAAGGGCGCCTGGCAGGGCGCCAGTCAAGACAGCCAGCTCCCATGAGGGCGCCTGGCAGGGCGCCAATGAGACAGCCAGCGCCCAAGAGGGGGCCTGGCAGGGCGCCAATTAGGCAACCAGCGCCCATGAGGGCGCCTAGTAGGGCGCCAATCAAGGCAGCCAGCTAGCGCCCATGAGGGCGCCTCGCAGGGCGCCAATAAGGCAGCCAGCGCCCATGAGGGCGCCTGGCAGGAGCAAGCAGCGCCAAGCAGAGGGGCGTCTGGCAGGGGGCAGTCTGAAAGTAAATCCTTCGCGGCAGGGTGGTCAGCACTATGCAGTAAGACACCCAAGAGAGCGCCAACCTCAGAGCACTTGACACAAGGCGACGCCAACATCAGGATACGTCACCCTAGCTTGGTGCCGAGCACAAGGATTACACCGAAGGAGAACACAGCTGCTACAAAGGCGGTGTCTCGCGTAACCTTGCAGAGCCGGCAAACCGACGAAAATCCTTCAAGCCAAGACCATCCTCCAGAGTAATCTTGGCTTGGGGGCCAACTGTTCTGGAGTCAACCAGAGGGTTCCATCAGCAAAACCAGGCGGTGCACTTAGCAAGTCATATGGATCAGCCCAACCAATTCAGCCCATATCCACCTCATGCGAGCCCAATATGCTTGGACGGTCAAGATCGACTCTACCCATCCAACGATCCACAAGAGGGCACGATTTCCTATAAATACAGGCAAACTTTGCCCTTACAAAGGTTGAATCTCTGACCATTAGTACCTTCACTCTTATATTCTATATACTGACTTGAGCGTCGGAGTGGCTTGCAGGTACCCCCCCCCCCCCCCCCGGCGCTCATTGATCTCCTGTTAGGACAGCAAGAGAACTACCAACAGCAGACGACCAAAAAGCTGCTCGGTACAGAACATATTTAATGTAAATTTACCAAAGAGAAATATTTATCTTAATAATAATAATTAAAATATTAATTCTCTTTAACTCATAAACTTATTTTCATAAAATACTTTATTGCTTCACTTAGAAAAATTGGGGTGTTATACTTAGGTCTCTCTCAATGCCCTAAAAACACACAATTAAAATAAAACAAATTCCAAAACACATCCTAATAATTATTTAGAAATTGTGGGGTGTTACAGGTTGGCCCACCGAAGTTCACCAAAAAGAAGGTAAAAAAGGCAGGTTGGCCCGCCACAAACATTAAAAATAATTAAAAATGGCCAAGAACAAGGGGAAAAATAAAGAATTTAAAGTTGGCGGCTCGTCTGTGGCCACTGGATTGACGGGCTAGCTGGGCCGGGCTACTTTGGGTTGGTGGGGTGAAATCACCATCTCAACCTGTCATTTTTTGGCGGGCTAGCGGATCGGCCTGCTGGACCGAGCCCGTTTTGCCATCCCTATAGATAACATTTTTGTACTACTGCACATCCCGATAGTTGGGAACTTTTCCGACCTCCCCGCTTATTCTAAGATTGACGCAGTAGAGGCCTTGGGAAAATATCTAGGAGTTTATTATGAGAATGTTGTGAAGGAGATGGGAAAAAAGGTACTTATATACCTCTAAAGTGCCTACGGGATGTGGTCTACATGGCAGTCGTTGACGATGAGTGATGGAAGCATGCAACTAGGGCATATATTTGTACATACTAGGCACCACCATGTTCACCGACAAGTCGGGTCAAAGGTGAAGGTCTCGCACATGAATGACGCCATTTATATGTCATACTATGTGCATGATGTCGTATCTACCAGACCAGGTCTTTAGGCAGTTTAGCTACATTCAGGAGATCCCTGATTGACCCACGACATGATGATCCCGGATCGAATTGTGGAGGGTCGGTCAAACACTATTGACAGGTACCAGGACTAGTTTACGAGGATCTCGCATCCATACATTTGTCCGGCAAATTACCCCGCACTAGATGAGTCATAGATTCCACAAGTATGTCAATTTTTATGATATTTTATTTTTTAAAACATGATGTTATATTAACTCTTTCACTACAAGAAATTCGTGTATTTTCGGCGGAAAAAATCTTCCGGAAATCCGCCAGAAACTAGTTTGAAAATCCGCTGGTAAGTTCCGAGAATCCGCCGGAAACGCCACCATAATCCGCCGGAAATTAATTATTATTTTTTAAAAAAATGTAAATCCGCCGGTAATTTTTGTTTTTGTTTTTTTTAAAAAACGGGTTTTTTTTAATTCGTTTATTTAAAAAATTAATATTATTTAATTATTTTGTTTTTTATTTTTAAAACAGATTTTTTAAATTTGTTTATTTAATTCAAAAAATAAATATTATTTAATTATTATTATTTTTATAATATAAATATTTATATTTTTAAACGAGAATTGAATAATGTTTCATAACGATAAAATTTCATAATATCCATCCAACATAGTACTATTAAAATACCCATAACAAAAATGTAACTTGAAATATCCAATAAATGAAATTAAAATATCTAACAAAATACGACTAAAATTGCTAGTCATCATAGTAGCCTCTGCTGTCGGGGTCTGCATCAAACCAGATATTAAAATCAATGTTGGGCTCTGTGTTGAACTGCTGCTGTTGGGGTTGCTGAGGCTGTTCCTGGTGCTGGTGCTGTTGCTGGGGCTGCTGCTGGGGCTGAGAGTTGAAACCAGAATACGACTGACCAAATGGGCTCTGGAAGGAAGGCTGGAAGACACCAGAGTACGGCTGAAAAGTACCGCCTTAAGGCTGCATCTGGTACGGTGGATAAAATGATGATGATGATGACGATGATGATGGCATAGATGGCCTCGGGTGTTGAGACATATTATCCATAAAGTGCTTCCAGCGCTCGTCATTCAACCTCTGCTGCTCCTGTATCTCCTGTAATTCCACTTCATATTTCTTCCGTTGGTCGTTCATCTGACGATGTGGATCGCTTAATTGCTGCATCAATTGCTGAACATTGTTTAATTCTGCAGCAGTAGGGACATAAGAGCGACCAGTACTTCTTTCTGAAGAAGATGATGGCTTCAGATTCGGAATAATGCTTCCTTGGAAAGCAGACGAGCCCATACCACCAGCTCCTACTAAACGACCACTTTTTGTTGGACCAACAAATTTCTGCCAAACATTTAAAGCCACTAGACTCTCGTCGACGGGATCAATATCAGTGCTGCCACTACTCTACTGAGTTTCACGGTACTCAGTCTGGAATGCAAAGAAATTTTCCTGAAAGTAACAACCAAGAAATGAATAATTATTAGTATGTAATATATAATATAATATAATATAATATAATATAATATAATATAATATAATATAATATAATATAATATAATATAATATAATATAATATAATATAATATAATATAATATAATATAATATAATATAATATAATATAATATAATATAATATAATATAATAATATAATATAATATAATATAATATAATATAATATAATATAATATAATATAATATAATATAATATAATATAATATAATAAAAACAATATATTAATAATAAAAATTATTTACCTGAATCATCGTAGACCGGTCATCGAGATACTCACTCGTCTCTTCTCGCACATGAAGGTGGCGGTGTAACTCAGGCAATTAAAGTAACTGGCCGACCATACAGCGCCTCCTATATACATATTTGTTATTTAATATTATTATTTAATAAAATATAAAATACGTATGTATATTATCAATTTAATAAATTAATAAATTTACCAAGCGCCTGAGATGTTCAGCAGCATTGATAGAACCAGCTGTGTTTATGCAACCTCCTTTCTCAGAAGCACAGTTCTTCTTGGCTTTCTCACTTTTTTTTATAGTCAGGGTGACTCCATTTAAGTTTGAGGTTCACCCAATCAGAATCGTCGATCCACGTCGGCTGCTCATCCCTATTATGCACATCCCGGAGCATTTCAGAAAAATGGTGAGAAGCTCTTGTATGGAATGTTTTCTCAACTTCCTTCGATATCTCTGGGAGCCATGACATTTTTTCCTATTTAAACAAATTTAATTAACTTGTTAATAAAAACAAATTAATCAATTCAACAAAATAAAATAATTGAAAATTAAGTAATTCGTAAAACAACTTACTCTAAAAGAATTAAACATCGTCTTTTTGGCATTCGGATTTTTTCTGATCTCCATCCAATTCATCCAGGGTTTAGTGTAATTCTCCTTGATGATATTTGTGATTGTGCTGGATGTAGCCTTCGAAGGAATAATCCTGTACATAAAAAAGCTAATTTTTTATATAATAATTTGTAGTTAAAGTTTTAATAAATCCAACAAATATCATTAATAAATATCATTAATAAATACTTACTGCTGGCCAGCAACCTTCACTATGATACGACCGTCAGGCGTAACCTCAACCACCTCATTATTAATGGTATACGTACGTATCCCATTTTCATCTGTCGTGGGGTATGTCAGTACCTACTGGAGGCACAAATTGGCTACTCACTTGCGACGGTCCACTGCCATCATCGGTACCAGGTGGAGGCACAAATGAGCCACTAACAACGACATGAACTGGACGACGCCGACGCCGTAAAGCAGTAGAAATCTTCCTCCCACTATCAATCGGTGGTACAGGTGGGTCATGAGGTGGGTCATGATCAGATCCTAGTCCAGATGCCATGACTGTATCTATATATACATATAATATAATGAATAACATAAATAACGAATAACATAAATGATGAATAACATACATGAATCAAGTCTGATAAATATAAATATTATATCATAACAACAAATTAATTAATTAATTACAAATAAGATCATCTAATTAATTAGAATCCCATTCTTTCTCGAAATCATCACCATCATCAGAAGAGTGAATTCCTGATACACCGACGTGATCGGCTGCATCCCCATCTGTATCTTCTTCTTCTTCATTAACTTCATCACTGGTGTTTTGCTCATCACATAAACGAGTAATGGGTTCAACTTCAATCACTTCATTTACATTGGACATTTCATCCGTTTGATATGGCTCGTCTTCCAATGTGTCATCATTTGTCTCAATGCGACCTCTTGGTTTTGTCTTAATTGCGACACACCAACCACGCCGATCAGTCCGTGTTGATAGATAAGAGACATAATAAACTTGTCTCACATTTTGTGCAATGACAAACAGATCATACAGTCGATATCTACTATTCATTTGAATGTCCACTGTATTTGATTTTGGATTAAACTTTGTTCCTCGAGCGGACGGATCAAATCAATTACAATAAAAAACCACTACCTTTTGACTATAATCTAGATAAGGGTACGCAAGTTCATATATGTGTTCAACCACCCCATAGAAATCATCTTCGCCTCTCCCAGTGACACCCTTCATGTAAACTCCACTATTGACTGTTTCTCTGCCCTCTGTCCATACCTTAGTGTGAAATTTGTATCCATTGACAAAGTATGTGTGCCATTCTTTAACATATCTTCGAGGACTGTCAGATAAGTTCCTCAAGTGTTGGTTGATAGGAGTTGGCGGGAGGGAATAAACACGTTGCCTAAACCACATTGGAAAATGCGCATGAATATGAGCAAAAGATTGTTCTTCACTTACTTCCTCTGATGACAAGAACTCCCTAATAGAAAACTATTAATTGTTACACAAGTGTGTACTTTATTAACTAACTGAGATAGCTAGGTTGAGAAATACATACTCAATGAATGGTTGGACCTCAGTACAGTTTATCAAGACATGAACATGGGCTGAATTTAACTCTTCTTCAGTTAGCTAGTGAATTGAATCCTTTCCAGACTGACAGCCAGGTAGACAAAAGACAGACAAAGCTAAATGATGTCTCGAACATTCAACTTCCATTTCATTTCGACTACTTCTAGGAGCAAAGTCATTCTTGAAATAATACGAACAAAAATGGGTTGTTTCACGGTGTAAGAAGAACATATCGATCTTTCAACTCTAGCTTTATTTTTAACTGATCTTTTTGAATCACCCATGACCTAGAGAAAATGATATGCGAGATGAACAGGAAGATGCTCCATAGAATCAAAAAAACCAGGCGGAAATATTCTCTCCAACTTGCATAAGATAAGTGGGATGTATTGTTCCATTTTTGTAAGATCATCCACTTTTAGCGTTGCAGAACACAAATTCTTAAAGTATTGACTTATTTCAATGAGCGGATTCAAAACGTGTGTTGGCAACGAACTAAAGGCAATAGGAAGTAAGCACTCCATGAATACATGACAATCATGGCTCTTCATCCCATGTAACCTCCCATTATCCACAACGGCACATCTTGCTAAATTGGAAGAATAACCGTTTGGCATTTTCAACTCAGAAATCCACCAATAAACTGCTTTTGTGTAACACCCCGATAATTTCTAACTTGTAGGAACTACCGAAATGCACTACTGGCATACATCAGAGTGGCTTTCCTTTTTAAATAATGAACACATTCTAAAATTCGATGAAAATCATCAAACGGGTAAGCATAACAGAACATGAAACACATGAAGTCGGTTCTCACATAACTCGAACTAGTGTTCAATACAAAATCAGAAAGTCTGCGGAAGCGATATACAACTTAATACAAGTACAAGTCGTACAATCGAATATCTATGACAAAGAGGGAAACCAAAATACATAAACATAACAAAATAGACGACAGCGTCTCCACGAAGCGGTTCCACGACCATTGCTCCTGCACATCCAACTTCTACCTGTAACACTGAAAAACAACAACATGGATTGGGTGAGACAACTTGTCTCAGTGAGTTCTATCGCGACCTCTTACTAACTCTCGCGGTTCAGTTATGCTTGATTCGTTATTCTTGATTCATGAGTTCGTAGTCTTTAATTCGACTACGTGGAACCTACAACGTGTACTCGTGGCCCTTCTAAGCGACACACAAGGCACACACAATGACAATGATTCTTAGCATATCACCGGTGACTTTATTTGAAAGCACCGGCAAACCCAATCCCCAGCCATTTCTACTACCAAGGGACAAACAATGACGGGGCCTAAGGTCATAAGGAATCATGACTTCCTCGCCCTTAGTACACTAATCGTGAAAACTAGGGTCGTCACCCTAACATGGTGTATAAAATACATGAACAATGAGCAGTGAACAGTGAACGATGAACTTAATCAAACCATGAGCTTATGCTTAACAGTGAACTTGTACTTGACTTAGTCTTGTACTAACATGATCTTATTATTAGGTGATCTAGTTACTAACTTAATCTTATAATTAAGTGATCTCACCTGGCTTACTAAGGCTTACTAACCTAACTTATCATGATGCTAATCCAAGTAGTCCAGCACAATACATCAATCACATAAAGCAATATCCATGGCATACGCTTATCTCAATCACAATCATATCATGACAATCAAATCCATAACACATTCCATGTATCCGCATTGGGCCGTTTATAAAACCATGGACCGCAAGGGTCGTTATTAAAATTAGCGTGAACGTGACAATGATCCAAACACAAGAAGTTTCCATGAATTACGGTTATATTGTTGTTGTATAACATTGGGAAGGGATTAGGATGGGTTTGGAATCAATTAGGAAGGCTTTGGACACATTTTGAAAATGTTGGCAGAAGCATACGCACGACCCGTGCTTGATGGCGCACGGTCCGTGCGCGAAAGCAACACTCAGCAGTCCTGTGAATCAGAAGGAAACACACGACCCGTGCTGTAACATCCTGGGCCCTTTTCTTACTTAGTAGGCTACCCAGCGATGCACTCATGACCTTATCCACCCCCCCCCCCCCCTGTGGAGTTTTTTGCCTTCCGTGGGAATCGAACCATGTACCCTGGGGCTCAAGTACATGCTCAATGCATTCCCACTACCAATTGACCTAGTAGTTCAATTGGTAGTGGGAAGGCATTGAGCTTGTACCTAAGCCTCAGGGTACAAGGTTCGATTCCCACGGAAGGCAAAAACTCTACATGGGGGGTAGAGAAGGTCATGAGTGCATCGTTGGGTAGCCTACTAAGTAAGAAAAGGGCCCCGGATGTTACAAAAAAAGGCGCCTTTTTTTGTAACATCCTGGGCCCTTTTCTGACTTAGTAGGCTACCCAGCAATGCACTCATGACCTTCTCTACCCCCCATGTAGAGTTTTTGCCTTCCGTGGGAATCGAACCTTGTACCCTGAGGCTTAGGTACAAGCTCAATGCATTCCCACTACCAATTGAGCTACTAGCTCAATTGGTAGTGGGAATGCATTGAGCTTGTACCTAAGCCTCAGGGTACAAGGTTCGATTCCCACGGAAGGCAAAAACTCTACATGGGGGGTAGAGAAGGTCATGAGTGCATTGCTCGGTAGCCTACTAAGTCAGAAAAGGGCCCAGGATGTTACACGTGCGCTGGGCGCACGGTCCGTGCCTGTCTCACAGACTTGCTGTAATGCCATTTCGAGCCCTTTTTCGAATTCGTTTCGTGTCCAAACTCCGTTCCGATCGATACCTAACTCATCAACCTTCAAAAAGGTAACATTATCCTGCCAAACAATCCACATATCAATCAATCAATCACAACAACAATCAAAGTCTCAATCAACCAATCATGTAATTCAATCATTCAAGCGACATTTTCACAAAACGGTTTTAACGATGATTTTCACAAAACGAAAGACCGACTCAGAAAGCATGACCAATATTCTTAAATTAATTCCCTAGTGAGTATAGAACTCACCTTAGAAGACAAACAACAATCACACCGAGACTTCGAGAAAGCACGGTGACTCACAGACTTGCTCCAAGACAGCCCCCAAAACTGAAACTCAGACTTCCAATGGCTTGCACTTTGAAACCCCAAACACCCAAATGATTTCTAAGCTGTTCCAGTTCGTGATTCAGGTACAGGGAATGGTTCTATAGCTTCTCATTCTAACATGCAAGAGGTTCAGAGTTTCTGTTTGGTTATGAAAAGCTTGATGATTGATAATGGTGATTTTGGCTTAGAGAGGGAAGGGATTTCGAATTTGGTATGAATGAAAAGGGGGAGATGAGCTGATTCTGGTGATGTTAATGGATCATACATGCAAGGAGTTCTGAGAAAACCCTCTTCTCTTCCCTTCTCTCACTCTCGCACCCTCTCCTCCTTCCCTCCCTGGTTCAGTTTCTGATTCTAAAAAATGAAGTGTGTGTGTGTTGGTTTCCAGCTGAAGAATTTGCTTAAATATAAGCCCTGTAGAAAGACAGTTTTGTCCCTCACTTACCCATCCTATTCCATATGACTCCTTCAGCCCAACTCAATCCCACTTGACACAATTAATTTAATTAGACACACCATTTCACATACTTATCAATTAAATAGATACCAATTCAATTCAATTTATTTAAAACACCTCATATATCATAAATACTAAGAATAATTAATTACGATACCTAACTATCCGATTGGATAATTACTTAGCTCGTGACCACTAATCCAGACTCGACCGACGAAGCTTCTAAAAATTAGGGGATGTTACAATTTGTTTGCTCCGTAGATAAAGTATAATTGGCTTTGGGTTTTAATGTCCTACCGTTAGCTTGCTCAACCAACAACAAATCCTTTCATCTACAGTAATGATCCATGTCCTTCCTAGCCTTCTCATTGTCTTTCGTTTTACCTTTCACGTTCATAACAGTGTTAAATATGTTATCAAAGAAATTAATTTCAATATGCATTACATCGAGATTGTGTCTCAATAGATTATCTTTCCAATATGGAAGTTCCCAAAAAATACTTTTTTTTTTGACCAATTATGCCATAGTCCATAACCATCTGGACGAGAAACAACACCCGCAACGACTTCCACAAGAGGGATATCCTTGACACTGTTCCAAACTTCTTCTGGTGTCAACCTACGAGGAGGTTCAGCTGTTTCAACATTCCCCTTGATGAATGCATATTTTTGCTTTCTAAATGGATGATCGCTGGGTAAAAACCTACGGTGCGAGTCAAACCATGAGGTTTATCCTCCATATTTAAGAGTAAAATCCTTTCTGTCAACCATGCAAATCGAACACGCCATCTTACCATGTGTCCACTATCCAGACAACATTCCATAGGCAGGAAAGTCATTAATGGTCCACATCAAAGCCTCATCATGAAATTTTGTCTACGTGCTGCATCATAAGTTAAAACACCATTCCACAACCTTTTTAGATCATCAATCAAAGGTTGAAAATATATGCCAATACCTACTGTTGGATTAGTTGGCCCTGGTATTATAGCATTTAAAAACATGTAGGGTTTGGACATACACATTTCAGGAGGAAGGTTGTATGGGGTAACAATAACTGGCCAACAAGAATAAGGTGTTGCTGACGCTTGGATATATGGTGTGAAACCATCAGAGCATGAAGCAAGTCGAACAATGCGTGGATCATTGGTAAAAAACTGGATGAACACTATCAAAATGCTTCCAAGCTTCACCATCAGATAGATGACGTAATTCACCAGAATTATTTCTATTTTCATAGCATTTTACCTGTAGTTTCCATTGAAGTAAACATCCACTTCAGCCTTGATATAATCGGCAGATAGAACATTTCTTTCCATGGCTTGTCCCTTTCCTGCTGACACGATACCGTGGCTCTTGACAAAACTTGCATTCCAGCAACTTTCCATCATTTATGCCAAACTCATTGTTATAATAGATCATGCAACCAGACCCACAACAATCAATTCTTATGGAATTTAAGCCATGCTTCGATACCAATCTTTTAACATCATAATAACTCTGCGGCAAAAGTCCTCTAATGGGGGTTGCATCCAACATCATTTTAGTCATGTATTCCATGCACAATTCCGCAACATTAAACTGAGACTTAAGACCCAACAACCGAACACACATTGATATTGTGGTTCCTCGTTTATTTGTCTCCCTCAAAAACATATAAAACCTCTAAGCTTCCTCGTTTGGAACTTCTTCAGCATCATATTGTGGTTCTTCAAAATCCAAATTTACACCGACACCATCAGATATCATCCCCTAAACAACATCAAACAGCTGATAACCCGTAGTCATTGGATTACACCTTGATGTGGAAGCTTCTA
This sequence comes from Astragalus membranaceus, assembly GCA_039519185.1. Classification (NCBI taxonomy): domain Eukaryota; kingdom Viridiplantae; phylum Streptophyta; class Magnoliopsida; order Fabales; family Fabaceae; genus Astragalus; species Astragalus membranaceus. The sequence continues at coordinate 18,436,098 of CM076847.1, read as the reverse complement.
CTTCGACTGGACTTGATGTGGGACCTTCTACTTGGACAGGAATTCCAGCTGCAACCTCGCCATGACGGGTCCATATCCAATAATTTGGCTTAAACCCATTATTGTACAAATCAAGTCGAACATCACCTTTATTTTTTATAGATCAAAACATACATTTGGAGCAAGAACATCTAATTCCACCTTGTTGCTCAAATTCTTTTTGACGCTTAGCAAAAAGAACAAGCTCTTCCAGGATACATTCGATCATACATCCAACTACGATACATTTTTTTTAGATGTTCCTAATATATATACTACAACATATATCATAAATGTGTATTAGAACAATACGCATTTGTATTTTTCTAATTTGACCAAATATACAAATTTTAATTACAACCAATAAATTAAATAAACTAGTAACTATTATTTTTAAATATATATTGATTCTAACTATTAAACTAAACAAAATAATTACAATATAATTTCAACTAATTACATCAAAAAACATTTTTTACTATATAATAATATTTTTTTTTTTTGATTGAGCTATATAATAATATTTAATGACACATAATATAACACATTATATAACTATTTAATAACTCTATTAATATTTTACTAAATAACTAACTCTAGATTTATTTTAATTAGTAAAATAAACAAAATAATTACAATATAATTTCTTTTTAGTAAATAGTAACATTTTATATTATTTTAATTTTATTTTTAAGCAAATATATTTTAATAATTCGTATTTATTTTATCTAAAAAATATCAACAACAAATATTAACTACAATCTAATCTAAAAATTATACAACAAATTAAATTTTTTATTTTTTTCAAATAATATCACTATACATTGTTATAGTAAATATAACACATTATTTATATTATATATTATTTATTATATATTAAATTATACTAAATAATTTACTCTGATTTTAATTTTAAAAAGGGTTAAATAAGTTTTTGGTCCCTACAAAATTTGGGTTTTTTGTTTTTAGTCCCTCAAAAAATTTTCACCAACTTTTGGTCCCTATAAAATTTAAATTTTCTGTTTTTTGTCCCTCATTACTTTTAATAGCGCTTCAAAACTTTTAATAGCACTTTTTTGACCTTTTATAAGCGCTATTAAAAGTCTTGAGGGACTAAAAGTAAAAAACACAAATTTTATAGGGAACAAAAGTTGGTGAAATTCTTTTTAGGGACTAAAAACAAAAATCCAAATTTTATAGTGACCAAAAACATATTTAACCCTTTTAAAAAATTAACAAAATAATAACAGTATATTATATTAGAATAAGTTGTATTTAACTAATGTATTATATTAGAATAATTGGTATGTATATTAAATTATATTAAATAATTTACTCTGATTTTAGTTTTAAAAAAATAAACAAAATAATAACAGTATATTATATTAGAATATTTCGTATTATATTAGAATAATTCGAATTTATTTATTTATTAGAATAATAAACAAAATAGTAACATTTTATATTATGTTATTTTAACTAATATATTATATTAGAATAATTCATATTTATCTTATTTTACCTAAAAACATAAAACAACAAATAGTAATTACAAACAATAATTTGTATTTTAAAAATATAAAAAATTACAGCTAATTATTATACGATCAGTGTAAACAACACAGTCTAATTATTTAAATAAATATAAACAACAAACAATGTAAACATAATCTAATTATTATACAACAAATTATATTTATTTAATTTTCTCAAAAAATTTCAGCTAACAACATCAATTAACGTTTTATAACAAATAACTTTGGTAACTAACCGGTAGTGAAGAAAAGTCTCTGGCTTGATGCTTTCCGGACTCTTTTGAATAAAACTTTCAACCAAACTCCAATCAATTGCTAAACAAATAACATAAGAAATATTAACCAACTCATATTCAAAAACTACACATTAACTAAAACAATCAAATATAAGTTAAAAAACATACCTTAAACAAAATTTAAGAACATTCTCGCAGAGGGAAGAGAACATATTGGAGAAATGAAGTTTATGTGAGAAGAGAAGAGTGAGAGATTTCGAATGGAGTGGAGATTTGTGAAGAGATTTCGAATGGAAAAGAGATTTGAGAAGAGAAGAGTGAGAGATTTCGGAGAAAGGAGTGGAGAGAATGGAATGAATTTTGAATGGTCCCATATATATAGAGCCATGGGTCCAACGGTTCTTTTTTGAAATGCGAAAACGAAATCCGCCGGAAATGATGGGTACCGGCAGATTGTAGTTCGTTACCGGCGGAGTTTGGTAAACGGCCCAAATGCAAATTCCCATAAAGAAATCCGCCGGATATGGCACTTGCTAGTGGATTTTGCGCGTACCGGCGAATTGGCGTAATACCGGCAGAATTTAGTACGTTACCGACGGATTTTCAAAACGGCCCGAATGCGATTTCCAATAAAGAAATCCGCCGGAAATGGCATTTACCGGCGGATTTTTCGCGTACCAACGGATTATGATATTACCGGCGGATTTTAGCGCGTTATCGACAGATATGCAAATTCAAATTTTGAAATTTTTTCCCGCCGGAAATGGCCTTTATCGGCGGATTGTTTCCATGGGACTGTTCCAGCTGTTATGGATCCGTTGGTAAAGACAATTCCCGGCGGTTTCAGTTTTTTCAAAAAAAAAATTCACTCAAAATCCGCCGGAAATGCCACAATTTTCCGCCAGAAACTTACCGGCGGACACTTACCCGCCGGAAACTGACAAAATCCGCCGGTAATGTACTGGCGGAATAAATCCGCCGAAAATTGCTAAAATCCGTCGGACACGTACTGGCGGATTCTTTCCGATAGAAAATACCCGCCGATAAATCGCTAAATTCTTGTAGTGTTTGTTCCCGCGCACGCTCGCACGCACACAGTATGGTTGAGGGTAATGGGACATAGCTCTTCGGTTGGAACAACAGCTGGAAAATTGTATTCCCCAACAGACACATACTTGGACCTTAGTCGAGTGGCAGAAAGCCATTGCTAGGCCATTCACTCATTGGAGAGGGTGTGTGTATCAAATCAGAGGTGGGCGACAGACCCATCAATTGGTTTAGGATTGTATTCTTTAAGTTTTAAATGTTATATTTTGTAAGAATTATTTGTACATTAGTTTAAGATGTTTAATTTATATATCAGTTTGCCTCTATTTGAAGCTGAAATTTTATTCATAAAAAGCAGAACCATGTAACATCCTCAAAATAATTAATGGAATTATTTGGGTGTTAACCCAATTAAACTAATTTAGTACTTGACGGGTAAATTTACTGAGTGCTAAAATTATTTATTGGTTGTCATCGGATCGTCAACCGGATAATACGGACCAAGGAAGTTTTGGAATCGAAATAGGAGATTTCGATCGATATGGTAATTTGACCGCGTTGCAACATATATATTAAATAAATAAATAAGTGTGTGTGTGTGTATGTGTTAAAAAGGAAAGAAAGGAAAGAATTAAGGAGAATGGCACGCGAGAACAGAAGAGAGAAACAGAGAAAAGGAGAAAAAAAAGAAAGAAGAGAGAAAGAAAGGGGGAGGAAGAAGAAGAGGAAAAAGGGGGCAATTCCGCTCATCAAAACGACTTCCGTCCAACACGAAAAATGTTCAGCGCTACTTCCTCTTCGTTTTGGTACCAAAATCTTCATCATCAACTCACTCTCCTCAAATCCACCATTTTCGATTTGAGAGGAAAAATAGAGGTTTTGTGGTTCAAGCTCAAGGGAAAGCTAAGGACGATGTTTAGGAGCGAGCACGAGGTGGATTACTCGAGTATTGAAGATCGATTGGGTGAGTTAGGTTGAAAAATCAAGATTTGAGGTTATGTGAATAGTGACTTGAGGTGAAGAAGATGATGAATAGTGCCCATGGAGAATTTCAGGGAAATCGGTATTTCGGTCAAAAGCGGTTTCGTGATCGAGTGGGAAGCTTTGGAAGCGGATTGGGTGTCGCCGGAGCGGGGAGCGTTCGTGTGGCTACTCGGTGATTTGGCGAAGTCTCGGTGATTTTGAAGTCTCGGTGTCGGCACACGCTTCAAGGGTGAGTTCTACTCACGTTTAGGATTTTTGTTTTTCGAATTAATTGATAAACTGTTTTATCGCTTTCGCTGGACTGGAATATTATTTGGTAATCGAGTTTGAGAGGTTTCGATTTAAAAACCGTTAATTGGAAAATATGTCGCGTTTTGATACAATTCGTTTAAAATGAGTTTTTGATTGATTGTGTGACTTTGATTGAAACTGTTTTTATAGTGGTCAAAACTGTTTTCAATCGGAACAAGAATCGGAATTGAGCGGAATAGCGAATTTCGCAAGAAAACGGAAAACCTGCACTTTTCTGCAGAGGGTCGCGTCGCGACCCGTCCCCTTCGCGTCGCGACCTGGCCCAATGTTGTCACGCAAAAAGTTTCTGTCGTTTTTCGCGTCGCGACGGTAGCAGCTCGCGTCGCGACGCTTTGCAGATTTTCAACAGTTTTTAACTATTTTTCGTTTCGCGATAACTTTTGATCCGGGAACCCGATTGAGGTGTTCTAAGATGCGTTGGAAAGCTTATTCAGAGGCCTAACTGAATATTCTATTTTTAAGGCAAAATGAACTGTTTTTGATATTGAAAATTGTGTCGAAAAGTGGTCAACTAGAGTGCGAGTGTGAACTTGGTTTTTATAAAAAGAAAATGTGGATTAAGTGTTTCATTGATTGTCTAATTTGATGGACCGTGGGTTCATAGTACTGTAGATATATGTTTATATATCGAGTTGGGTGACGACCCTATGTTGTAACATACTAGGGGGAGGGAGTCATGATCCTCTTACCTAGGCTCCATGCCAATAGGAGAATGTACTATTGGTAGGGGGGTTCACCGGCTTGCAGCGTTCGCGTCAGCGGTGTTATGTTGTTTGTAGTGCGATACCGGCTTGCAGCGTTCGCGTCAGCGGTGTCGTACTGAGTTAACAGGTTACCGGCTTGCAGCGTTCGCGTCAGCGGTAATCTGTTTTTGTGTGATTGTTTTTATGCGGTTCATCGGATGGAGCGTTCGCGCGGCCGATGCCGTATTGACTTAAAACCGGATTTTATAATTGAACCGAGAGTGCGAGTAGGGGTCTCGGTAGAACTCACTGAGACAAGTTGTCTCACCCAATCCATTGTTGTTGTTTTACAGAGAAACAGGGAAAGAGGAGATCCACAGAGGCACGAGCAGGTTGCCCTCGGACTGGCTACTGAAGACTTAGCTTTATGTTTAAGTTTATATTCTCTTTGTTGTCTGTGTAATACGACACTATGATGTGGTATTATGTATTTCTTCCGCTTTCTTGTACGATACTGAGTACTATAGTTGCTGGCAGTTTATGGTCTTATTTGTGTTAAGACCGCTGTGTTATTATTCAGTTGAACTATGTTGCGATATTCAGTATTTAGGCAGGAATTGTGTATCTCTGATGTGTTACTAATGTGCACTTGGGTATTTTTAGTCGATAGAAATACCGGGGTGTTACAGTTGGTATCAAAGCAGTTCGACCTAGTCGGACTTAGTTTAGGGTTGAGTCGATTCCTTGTTAGTCCTTTTTGTAATTACACTTGTGATGCTAAGAGACATTGAGCCTGATCAACTTAATACTTAGTGCATCATAAGCGGAATTATGACTGGATGATCAAGATGCAATCCTCGACCAAGACCGGAGTCTCCAACCGGTGCATCCTCAGGAAAGGTGACATGACGATGGAAGAATACACCGCTAAGTTTGAGAAGTTGTCTCAGTTTTACCGAATGGTAAGGTATGTTTCGAATGACGAATGGAGAATGCAGATGTATAAGAAGGGCCTTAGTGCTTTTATGACTTATGGTCTCAGTTCTTATACTATTACCAATTTTGTTGCCTTAGTGCAGTTAGCCTATGTCGCCGAGGATGATCTCATAGGAAATATGGGAAAGGAAAGAAGGTAGTTGAATTATCAACTCCGAATGCAAAGTCCTAAGATAATTTCATCAAAGGAAAAACAGGTGCAATTTTCTGATTCTTCAAAGGTCAGAAGATGTTCTAACTATGGAGGTCATCACCAGGGTGATCGTCAGCATAGATCAATCGGTGTTGTTATTGTAATGAAGAAGGTCACTATACAAATAGGTGTCCGGTAAGGAAGAGTTCCAAGGAGTTACAAGCAGCTCTAAGGCAAGGACGAGTCAACATTTTGAATGCTTAGACAGTTACGAATGCTGACGGTATACTTAGAAGGATGGGAGTCCTATTCAATGACTCGATCAGCATATTATAAGATTCGGGTGCAACCTATTGCTGTATATCCCGATCGCATGTGAATCGGTTGGGATTAACCTTATCTTCGCTATCCGAGCTGATAACTATCTTAACTGCGGCTAAGGGTCGTGTCCAGACCCAATCTTTGTGTCAGAATTGTCTACGTGTTATAGGAGACAGAACTTTCGTAGAAGGATTATTTGTTTGCCTGTGAGAAGTGTGGACACCATTTTTGGGTATGAATTGGATGACCGCAAATCATGTTGCAATCGACTGTATTAATCAGCTATCAGCTTCGCTTCAGAATCAGTTGAATTGCCTAGGACAAATTCTGAAACGGTTACCTAGTTCACCTTAGACGGTCAATCTTCATTCCAAGGTGCGGAGTGACATGTTAGTATGTTATCTGCATCCACTGAAACTAGTTTGGATTTGGCGAACATTCAGGTTGTGAATGACTTTCTGGATGTTTTCACGATGAAGTTCCTTCTGAACCTCCAGAGCGAGAGGTAGAGTTTACTGTAGAATTGGTTCCTGGCACGGGATCAATATCTATCGTTTCTTATTGAATGTTCCTTTAGAATTAAAGGAAATGGAGTCTAAACTTGAAGAGTCGATGCTAAAGAAATTCATTCGACCGAGCGCTTCTCTATGAGGTGCTGCAGTGTTTTCTAAAATTGATCTGAGGTCAGGATATCATCAAATAAAAGTTAGAGCCTTAGATATTCCGAAGACAGCTTTCCATACTAGGCATGGACATTATGTGTTTGTAGTGATGCCCTTCGGTTTGACTAATGCTCTAGCTGTATTCATGGATTACATGAACCGAGTTTTTCATACGTATCTGGATCAGTTTGTAGTCGTTTTCATCGATGATATCTTGGTGTACTCGAAGACCATTGAGGAACATGCTCAACATGTCCGCAATGTTCTGAATGTACTCCGAGAAAAGAAGTTGTACGCGAAGCCGTCGAAGCGTGACTTCTGGATGCCGGAAGTGAAGTTTTTGGAATGCGTGATTTCCCAATCGGGAGTTGCGGTGGATCCCAGTAAGGTGGGAGCTGTGTTGAACTGGGAACGACCAACGTCAGTCACTGAAATCAGAAGTTTTCTAAGTCTAGCCGGTTACTACAGGAAGTTTATCGAAGTATTCTCACAATTGGTTCTTCCACTTACTCGGTTAACTCGTGAGGGTCATCCGTTTACGTGGAATGCCGATTGTGAAGAATGTTCTCAAGAGTTGAAGATTTTGACTTCTGCTCCAACCCTGATTCTTCCAGATCCGTTTTTGGGATTCCAAAGTTACAGCGACGCTTCTGGGAATAGTTTGAGATGTGTTCTCATGCAGAATCATCAAGTGGTAGCTTATGCATTCAGACAGTTGAAGGCCCATGAGGAGGATTATCCAATTTATAATTTGGGAGTGGCAGCTATTGTGTATGCACTGAAGGTTTGAAGACATTACCTGTATGGGTCTCGTTTCGAAGTCTTTAGTGGTTGCAAGAGTTTAAGGTATCTGTTTGATCAGAAAGAACTGAATAACAGGCAGAGAAGTGTGTTGAGTTTCTGGAGGATTATAAATTCGTGTTGATGTAACGTTCAAGAGAGGCCAATGTTGTAGCTGATGCGCTAAGTAGGAAATCCATTCATATGAAAGAGTTGATGACGCAAGAAATGGGATTGTCTTACGAAATTCCGTTTGACAAGTCGAACGTGAATACGGATATGTAAATGAGGTAACTGCTGACTGTTGTCACGTTGCGAATAACCATCAAAGGATTAATTGATGGATCTACTTGTAGGTGACTGAAATTTCCGAAGTGAAGCTTGGCGTGCGGTGTAATAGTTTTGAAAAATCGTTTTTGTGAAAACCGCATGCTAAAGTTAATTTTGGGAACGAATTAAGAGGCAAATAGATTTTGATAGAGGAAGAAGATCCTTGGAGGATTACTTAGGTTGAGGGGAAGCTCTCAATGCTATCGACTATGTGGAAAGTAATCGGGTGCGTTATTGGTAAGAATCTCGTGAGAAAGTTGCAATAGAGGGAAATGAGTTTTGAGTTCTGTTGGAAAGTTGTTTTGAGAACAACTAAGATAAATTTCATTGTTTTCAAGTTTATTGAGGTCCCCACGGTCTATTTCTGCATTATGGTCAGAGTTGTGGTAAAACCCTCATTCCATCTTTTTGAAAAGCGTTATCTCGAAGTATTTGGGGCGAGTCAAGAAGTTTCACAAATGACTTTCCATCACATTTGCCAATGTGTATGGGAACTGTAATAGATTTTTTTTTTTAAAGATTTGTTGTGAGCATGCTTACACCCTTCGAGGGAATCGTGTTTGTTTTTACCTCTACCGTGGAGTACCAATTTGTGGATCTCATTTTCAACCTGTATCCCCATCGAATGTCTTGTATTAAACCCTTTGATTTAGATTAATCAAAGTTGGGGAGTAAACGAGGATAATTGGAATGAAGTTTCGGAAGTGTTTTCAAATGCGGTGCCGGGCCTATGTAGGCGAATGATGAGTTTCTCGTGTTGATTTGTAACCAGAGAGTCCGTATCAAGGCAGTAGTGGGTCATACTTGGAGATTGATGTGCCAACTTCGTGAAGATTTCTACTCATTTCGTTAGTTCGAGATTGTTTTTCAGCAACTTAAGACCTTTCTGAGAATGTCGATTCTCGGTTAGTCGGATAAAAGGCTTGACGAAATTTTGAGGACAAAATTCTTTTAAGTTGGGGAGAATGTAACATCCTCAAAATAATTAATGGAATTATTTGGGTGTTAACCCAATTAAACTAATTTAGTACTTGACGGGTAAATTTACTGAGTGCTAAAATTATTTATTGGTTGTCATCGGATCGTCAATCGGATAATACGGACCAAGGAAGTTTTGGAATCGAAATAGGAGATTTCGATCGATATGGTAATTTGACCGCGTTGCAACATATATATTAAATAAATAAATAAGTGTGTGTGTGTGTATGTGTTAAAAAGGAAAGAAAGGAAAGAATTAAGGAGAATGGCACGCGAGAACAGAAGAGAGAAACAGAGAAAAGGAGAAAAAAAAGAAAGAAGAGAGAAAGAAAGGGGGAGGAAGAAGAAGAGGAAAAATGGGGCAATTCCGCTTATCAAAACGACTTCCGTCCAACACGAAAAATGTTCAGCGCTACTTCCTCTTCGTTTTGGTACCAAAATCTTCTTCATCAACTCACTCTCCTCAAATCCACCATTTTCGATTTGAGAGGAAAAATAGAGGTTTTGTGGTTCAAGCTCAAGGGAAAGCTAAGGACGATGTTTAGGAGCGAGCACGAGGTGGATTACTCGAGTATTGAAGATCGATTGGGTGAGTTAGGTTGAAAAATCAAGATTTGAGGTTATGTGAATAGTGACTTGAGGTGAAGAAGATGATGAATAGTGCCCATGGAGAATTTCGGGAAATCGGTATTTCGGTCAAAAGCGGTTTCGTGATCGAGTGGGAAGCTTTGGAAGCGGATTGGGTGTCACCGGAGCGGGGAGCGTTCGTGTGGCTACTCGGTGATTTGGCGAAGTCTCGGTGATTTTGAAGTCTCGGTGTCGGCACACGCTTCAAGGGTGAGTTCTACTCACGTTTAGGATTTTTGTTTTTCGAATTAATTGATAAACTGTTTTATCGCTTTCGCTGGACTGGAATATTATTTGGTAATCGAGTTTGAGAGGTTTCGATTTAAAAACCGTTAATTGGAAAATATGTCGCGTTTTGATACAATTCGTTTAAAATGAGTTTTTGATTGATTGTGTGACTTTGATTGAAACTGTTTTTATAGTGGTCAAAACTGTTTTCAATCGGAACAAGAATCGAAATTGAGCGGAATAGCGAATTTCGCAAGAAAACGGAAAACCTGCACTTTTCTGCAGAGGGTCGCGTCGCGACCCGTCCCCTTCGCGTCGCGACCTGGCCCAATGTTGTCACGCAAAAAGTTTCTGTCGTTTTTCGCGTCGCGACGGTAGCAGTTCGCGTCGCGACGCTTTGCAGATTTTCAACAGTTTTTCACTATTTTTCGTTTCGCGATAACTTTTGATCCGGGAACCCGATTGAGGTGTTCTAAGATGCGTTGGAAAGCTTATTCAGAGGCCTAACTGAATATTCTATTTTTAAGGCAAAATGAACTGTTTTTGATATTGAAAATTGTGTCGAAAAGTGGTCAACTAGAGTGCGAGTGTGAACTTGGTTTTTATAAAAAGAAAATGTGGATTAAGTGTTTCATTGATTGTCTAATTTGATGGACCGTGGGTTCATAGTACTGTAGATATATGTTTATATATCGAGTTGGGTGACGACCCTATGTTGTAACATACTAGGGGGAGGGAGTCATGATCCTCTTACCTAGGCTCCATGCCAATAGGAGAATGTACTATTGGTAGGGGGGTTCACCGGCTTGCAGCGTTCGCGTCAGCGGTGTTATGTTGTTTGTAGTGCGATACCGGCTTGCAGCGTTCGCGTCAGCGGTGTCGTACTGAGTTAACAGGTTACCGGCTTGCAGCGTTCGCGTCAGCGGTAATCTGTTTTTGTGTGATTGTTTTTATGTGGTTCATCGGATGGAGCGTTCGCGCGGCCGATGCCGTATTGACTTAAAACCGGATTTTATAATTGAACCGAGAGTGCGAGTAGGGGTCTCGGTAGAACTCACTGAGACAAGTTGTCTCACCCAATCCATTGTTGTTGTTTTACAGAGAAACAGGGAAAGAGGAGATCCACAGAGGCACGAGCAGGTTGCCCTCGGACTGGCTACTGAAGACTTAGCTTTATGTTTAAGTTTATATTCTCTTTGTTGTCTGTGTAATACGACACTATGATGTGGTATTATGTATTTCTTCCGCTTTCTTGTACGATACTGAGTACTATAGTTGCTGGCAGTTTATGGTCTTATTTGTGTTAAGACCGCTGTGTTATTATTCAGTTGAACTATGTTGCGATATTCAGTATTTAGGCAGGAATTGTGTATCTCTGATGTGTTACTAATGTGCACTTGGGTATTTTTAGTCGATAGAAATACCGGGGTGTTACAAACCATACATCACAAAAAAAACATAACAAAGTAAAAATGACAAACACCCGACTACAAGGAAAATTATTTTAACGATGATGTTGCAAAAGAAAAATTATCTCGTTGGGAGTCTGTATGGTATTGACATACAGCTCTGACAGACCAGCTCTTAAAAAGAGGGCATGTTTTTCCATCATGACGCGTACGTCGTCGTCGTTACGAATATCCATCGTTGAATAGCGAATACAACCATCATCTTCAATACTAGGTTTGCAGTAAACAATAGTACTTACTTGTCTAGGAAAATACCCCTCTTGAACCTTCCTCTCATGTTTTTACTTTAACTTCAACAATGTAGGATTGAGACATTGAAACCAAACACCATTTTCCTTCATGGTGATACTTCCACAATGATGGAGGTAGGAGTCTATTGAGAACTAGGTTTATGTGAGCTCCATATCAGGGGTGTTTGTGAAGAAGCAAGTGTTTAGTTGGTGTGAAAGAAATGGGGGTAAGTGTGTTCCTATTTATAACGAGTGTCGTTGAATGTGAGCTGTTGATAATTTTTTTTGATGATAATATAAATCGTTGAAGTTTTATCCGTTGAGGCACATCTACCATAACAAATATCATCCACTCCATTTTCTGACACAAAGAACGGAGATTTCAATGACTATTAAAGAAATTTGACCGAAAATAAGTCGTTGATCAAAAGTGTCAGTGGAATCCAAGTTAGTTGAAACATAGAAAATATCTATCAATATTTTGCAGAATTTTCAACACGTACGATACCAAAGTACTTAACTGGTACGATACCAAGGTAACATGTCTATGCTGTTTCAAAATTAAGAGACACGGTACCTTAGTACCTGTTGTCGTCAAACACTTGAGTCCTAGTCATGGAATCGGCTAGAGGTTTGGACAATTACGGATTCCTCTTTCTTCAAGTGATTGCGTCGAGGAAGGAACTTTTTTCCTCAACTATGGGTTGCCTAACTGCTCCAAAGAGTCGTTAGGTTAGGTGTGAGAGGGAGTGCGACTTGGATTATCTACGAGACTAAGAAAGCATAAAGAAAAAGCGATAAAGAAAGATAAAATAAGTAAAGACTTGTGTATTGATTGATGTGTGTTCCAAAAATGTACAAGTGTTACTATATATATATATACACACACACACGAGCCTTCGCTGGCCACTATTCGAGCCTACATCTGCCCACCGTTGGATTAATCGTGATCAACGGTTGTAATTAAGTCTAATCCTAGAAACTCGGAATCCACTCTTCCATGGCCTCACTAGCACGGTTTAGTGGGGTAAACCCTAGGCATTCTTGTTTCTTCGGAGTCTTCTGCTCATTGACCTTAACCGCTCCAACGTAATATGTCCACTCTGTGGTCGAGGCTCCCTTCATCCGAGTCTTGTAGTTCCTCGGTACTTTACCTTCACTCCTTCTGGGCTTCCAAATACCTTATCCTTGTATATTCAGCCCGAACCTACCCCATATCAAGGCAAGTATTTCTTCTGCCTTAGTGTTTTCATAGCTACCTCGGCCCTTGTTTTCGCCCTAAACTCCCTTTCTTCCCTCGACAAACAACTCACTTTATTTTGGGTGTTAATAGTACCGAGGTAACCACAAAAACAATAGGGCAGCAGAGAACACTTGCCAGGATATTCTGGCTGGGAATGGAAATAGGACATTTGGAAGCCCCGAAGGAATGATGACAAGGCACCGAAGTACCATGAGACTCGGTTGGAGGGTTTCTTGACCATGGAGTAACTCGGCTGAGGAGTCAATGGTCGAAGTCTGAAGAAAGGCACGGCCGAGAACGGCTATGGCCGAGGCGAGGAATAATTGCTTGGAGCGCAAGTATTCAATGCACATGGACAAACTACGTTGGAGCGGTTAAGGTCAATGAGCAGAAGACTCCGCAGAAACCGAAACGATTAGAGTTTTACCCCACTAACTGTGCTAGTGAGGTTGTGGAGGAATGGACACCGAGTTTCTAGGGATTAGGTTTAATTAGAACCGTTGATCATGATTAACAATGGTGGGCAGATGTAGGCTCAAGTAGTGACCAACGAAGGCTCATGTATATATATAGTAACACTTGTATATTTCAAAACACACATTAATCAATACACAAGTCTTTACTTAATTTTTATCTTTTCTCGCTTTTTCTTTATGCTTTCCTAGTTTCCGTAGATAATCCAAGTCGCACTCCATCTCACACCTAACCTAAAGCCTCTTTGGAGAAGTTAGGGAACCCATAGTCGAGGAACAGAGTTCCATCCTCGACACATCGCTTGAAGAAAAAGGAATCACAGACTGTCCAAACCTCTAGCCGAACCCACGGCTAGGATACAAGCATCTGACGACAACAAAATTGGCACTCCCGGTGGGACAAACAAAGGCAAACAGACTTTCGAGTTTAGTTCGCCTGGCCTGGATTATCATTGGCATAGGTACTTGGCTCCGGTCGAAACCTAAGCATGGAACCAAACTCTGCATCCAAGAAGATGGGTTTTGTAAAGGCTAAGAACACCGAAACAACAGGCACGTCGGGGGCTTCGACCCAGCCTATCACGGTGGAACCTCACGATCAGTCGCAGTTGATTGACGAAGAACCTGTAGTGATGACTACATCGTTCATTCGGCAGCAGATAGATATGGGGATCCACGATATCATGTATCAAGTATCCGAACAATTAGCTGACATAGTTAAACCTATGGTGCACAATGAAGTGCAACATGCCAAGGAATAGGAGCAGAGACGTGCTGCACAAGCCAACACTGCAACAAGTCTTGGCGTCCCTAGTCAACTACAGGGAAGATTACCCAGCCCAACAGACTCCACCATATGCCGTTATGGCCGGACCTCAACAAACACCTTCTCATGTTACCATGGGAAGGATGCAGCAGGTCCAGCCATATGGTAGCGTGGTTGAGCCTCAGCAGGCACATTATCATCAGGTTATTTCTATTCCTACGTATCCTCAGCCTTGTAATTTTGCTAACGCCAACACTGGTGGGAAGTTTCTGGCGACTGTTACTAACACAGCTAATCTTCAATAGGGACAAGTGTAGATGGCCAAGAAGCCGCCCAAGGCTACGGAGTCGATTTGTTTCCCGCAGCGATCATCCTACGGATACCCCTTGACGGATAAAGATCCACCCTACGCAGGGGGAAAGCCTTCATCCCAGAATTAGGGCTTGGTAGGTCAGGCGAGAACTACCGGAGCCAGCAGCCATGGGTCTAGAACCCACCTACCGGAGCCAACAGTCGTATCTTGAAGCACTCATGTCTTTTCTGGTGGGTTCACAGCAATGTCCACAGATGACTGGCGCTTATGTCGAGCAACAATGGAGCCAAGTTCCACCTTGCCAAAATAGGCAACCTTCTAGCCAAGGAACCGACTTTGCAAACCTCGGCCAAGGGTTGCCTGGACAGTAATGGGTTACCAAACCACCTCAGGCAATCCAGCAACCTGGGATGCAGGTCCCCCCATATTCAGTGTGGTGTCCAACCATTCCGCCCGAGCCGAGGGCATCGGGGTCCCAGGTCCTGTACCCAAATTTGATAGCTGATACCATCAAGAAATTCTTTGGTGTGCAGTTGAAACCACTCGATAGGCCTGTGTACAGAAAGCGTTACCCCAAGTGGGTGGACAGGTTGGTGCCTCTGCCCAGAGGATTCATGACACCGAATTTTGCCACATTTTCTGGAGATGATGGTAAATCCACGATGGAACACATAGGCCGATTCACGGTCAAATGTGGAGAAGGAAACCAGAACGAGTATCTAAGCTGCAGCTTTTCCCGTTGTCACTAACAGGAACTGCGTTTACTTGGTATTCCTCTCTTCCAGCCAATTCTATACAGACCTGGGCAGACATGGAAAGGTGCTTCCATGACAGATTCTACTGGCCACAGCCCGAAGTCACTGCAGCCGATTTGATGAATCTACGATAGAAGGTGGTCGAGGTCGTGACAGACTTCATTGAAAGATTCACAAAGATGACCGGGAAGTGCTCAGTTCAGTTCCCTGAATCACAACTGACTTCCATGGCTATTATTGGAATGCACCCGCAACTGAAGGAAAGGCTTGTGGGGCAAGCCTGTAATGACCTCAACAGCCTAGCGTCCCTAGCTGCTCAAATAGAGCAGTTCATACAAGAAAAGGATAAGAAGCAGAGCGCTAGGAGCCGAGGACCCCAGTTAGTGGCACTAGTCGATGTCGAAGATGACTCGGACTATGATGGTGCAGCTGAACCTACGACAGACATCATGGCAACTGAGATAATCCAGGGAAAGACCTACTCATGTACAGAAAGCAAGACCGAGTACTCCTTTGACATCTCTAAGGCGGATCAGATATTCAACTCTTTGCCCAAAGACAGGCAAATCAGGCTATTGGACGGCCACAAAATACCACCCCCCAAGGAATTGAAGGGGAAGAAGTATTGTAAGTGTCATATTTCCTCCAACTGCATTGTCCTCCGCCGAGCCATTCAAAGGACTATTAAGGAGGGAATGTTTAGGTTGGCTGAGAAGGGTGCAGCCGAGATGACTGTAGATACTGATCCTTTTCTCGTGGCGGACATTAATATGGTCTCCTTTTTAGGCGCCGACAAAGGAAAAGGAAAAAAGAAAGGACGCTATCGGTCTTTGACCGATGGGGGACTCCTGCTGGAAGATCTACTGTAGAGAATAGCGTGGTTTACTTGCACAACAGATTGGTAGTAGGAGAGCCAAGCAATCCAAGGAAATCCAATAAGAAATTGCTTAAGCCGGGCAGACTCACCCAGGAGCTAAGAGAGCTCCACTTGTCAAAACTGAACCCTGCACGGTAACCACCATATACAAGTGGGGAGAGGCCGAGGCCAAAGCACCTCCCGCCTGGGGGCATTGTCGGTTCGCCGATGAAAGCGTTGGGCAGGCTACTTTGCGATTCCCAAGAAAAGAATCAATTCCTAAGGGGAAAAGAGGGTGGCCAGTGTAACACCCCTTTTCTACCCATTAAAATTTAATTGGAAAAATATCAGAGTTTTCAAAATTTTGTTTCGCACGAGGAATATTACACATACTTCAATAAAATAATGCTTCTCAAGAAAACAGCTCAAATACAACAATCCTGCATCACGTAGCATGTCACTAAGAGGAGAACCTCAAAAACACAGTTATCATCGCAAATAAACTTAACGTCAATAAAAGCCAACTACGCAGCGGAATAACAAAATAAAACAGAATCGTCAACAAAAACATAACAGCTGAAATCATTCATAAACATCAAGTTCGTCCCCCCCTGAGTGCTACGTATCAGAGCGTGACGACTCGACTCGAATTAGTGAAGGTACCTAGTCCTTCACTCGCAATCACCTGCACGTTACCGCATAGGGGTAACATTCAAACAGAAGGGTGAGTCCAATTCAATCCATATAATAAATCATATGATAAATAATAAGTCAAGTCACAGCTCTAAAATAATCACATCACAATCATCAATCACATCACTACATTAACTCATCACTATGTCAGGTAGGCATATGAAATGCAACCCACTCGCGGGCATATGCATGAGGTACCTTTTCACAAACGTCGCTTAGCCATTATGGCCTCATCGTGACTTAGCCTTTTGGGCCTCAAAACGTCACTGGGTTTATGCACATGGGATGCATGAGACACTATAACATGCATCACGCACAAATCACACAATCACGGTCAACTTTGTGACCCGTCACTTACCAATTTGCCAAATAAGAGGCACAGCACCTGTCAATTCACAATTTACACACAACAACATCACTTAGCCTTTTAGGCCTTAACATCACTTAGCCTTTTGGGCCTCAAAACGTCACTGGGTTTTCATCGTCACTTATTCATAAACATCAACAACTCAAACAATAGCCACTGAGGGCAAAAACGTCAATTTACTAGCCACCAAGGGCATCATCGTCATTCAACTAGCCACTAAGGGCATCATCGTCAAAATCATCACTTTTAACACTAAAACGTTGAAACCACTGGTTATACTCAAAAGGGATTTTTAAAGACACCAAAACATCTTTTCAATGTTACAGCAGCGACCACCGGGGACAGCCACTTGGGCGCCCAGCAACCTTCAGAAATTATAAGTTTTTATTTTTAAAAAAATGGGACACACAGATAGACAACTGAAAAAGCTTCCCAACACTTTTTGAAATGTTTAAAACGGATGTCCGAGTCAAAAGATATAGCGAAAACAGTTTTCGAAAACATTTTGGGAACATCCTGAAAAACTGGCGCCCTGAGCGCAAAAATGCAAAACTGGCGCCCAGCAACAGGGCACCTTCGACAGGCAACATTTCGACAGAAACCTTTCAACAGGCAACAATTTTCGACAGCAACATTTCCAACAGGCAACAATTTCGACAGCAACATTTCGACAAGCAACAATTTCGACAGCAACATTTTGACAGGCAACAATTTCGACAGTAACATGCCAACAGGCAGCAATTTCGACAGCAACATTTTGACAGGCAACAATTTCGACAGCAACATGCCAACAGGCAACAATTTGGACAGTAACATTTTGACAGGCAACACAGCGCACAGCGCCCATGGGCGCCCAGCGCCCAGACACTTTCAGCAACACAGATTCAACACAATTTCAGCACAAACTATTTTTTTCTTCAAATTTTTCACATGACCAACCACAACACCAATTTACCACAACTCATGAACACATATAAGATCATCAAAATCATCTATCAACATCAAAGTTCAACAACATCCCACACACAAACATGGAGTCACGCATACCTCAACAACAAGAACATGAAATCGCAAACATACTCATGATCATGGTTAAATCTAGGTCATCACTACCTAAAACCTATCATAGGACCTATTATAGAAATTGATAGGACATCCCCTTACCTCGAATTTGAAGATTAGAAGCCCTAGAGACGGTCACGAACGGAATCACAGCAACAAGATCACGCCCCTTCCTCCTCCTTGCTCGCGGCCTTCTCTTCTCTCCCTTTCTCCCTACGGCGCTTTCTCTCTTCTCTCTATGCTCTTTCTTTCAATTTTTGCGAATGAGGCACCAAACCCTAGCCTCACTAGCTATTCGCATGTCACTTGAATCATGGGCTTGGGCTTTTCACTTAAGCCCAGCTCATCCAAGTGACGCCTCCTTTTCCTAAAACCACCACAATTTAATAAAATTTTAATTAATTAAATCATACCGAATAAATTAATTTAAATTCCTAAATACTTAATTAAATAATTAATTAAATATTTAGGGTGTTACAACTCTCCCCCACTTAGAATATTTCGTCCTCGAAATTTACCTGATCAAACAACTCTGGGTAGGACTCCCGCATCTTGCTTTCTAGTTCCCAAGTCATACTCTCGCCGGCCGCTCCTAGCCAAACCACTTTCACTAATGCAATCTCTTTGCCTCTAAGCACTTTCACTTCACGATCCTCAATCCGTACGGGCATCGTCTCCACAGTGAGATTATCCCGCACTTCCACATCATCCATATGGATCACATGAGATGGATCCGAAACATACTTCCGAAGTTGCGACACATGAAACACGTCGTGCAAATTCGAAAGATTTGGCGGTAAAGCCACTCTATAAGCCACATTTCCGATTCTCTCAGAAATCTGATAAGGACCAACAAATCGAGGAGTGAGCTTCTTCGATTTCAACGCTCGACCAACACCGGTAATAGGAGAAACCCTCAAGAACACATGCTCACCCTCCTGAAACTCTAAATCTTTCCTCCGCTTGTCATGATAACTCTTCTGACAACTCTGCGAAGCCTTCATCTTTTCACGGATCATCTTGATTTTCTCTGTAGTCTCCCGGACAATCTCCGGTCCCAACACTACACTCTCTCCTGACTCATACCAACACAATGGCGTTCTACACTTTCGACCATACAATGCTTCAAATGGTGCCATCCCGATACTGGAATGGTGACTGTTGTTATAGGTAAACTCAATCAACGCAAGGTAGGAATCCCATGAACCCCTTTGTTCCAAGACACAAGCCCTCAATAAATCTTCTAACGACTGAATTGTCCTCTCTGACTGACCATCTGTCTGAGGATGATATGCCGAACTCATTTTCAATTTTGAACCCAATTCCTTTTGCAAACTCGTCCAAAACTCAGATGTGAACCTCGGATCCATATCTGACACAATACTCTTCGGAACACCGTGCAACTTCACAATTTCTTTGACATATACCTCTGCCAACCTCGACACCGGATAAGTGATATTAATAGAAATAAAGTGAGCAGACTTCGTTAACCTATCAACGATCACCCAAATAGCGTCATGACCCCTAACTGTATTCGGCAATCCCGTCACAAAGTCCATCGCAATACTATCCCACTTCCACTCTGGAACTTCCAACGGTTGCATCAACCCTACAGGCTTCTGATGCTCGACCTTCGGCTTTTGACAGGTCAAACAGGCATACACAAACTGTGCCACATCCCTCTTCATACCATACCACCAAAACATCTTTTTCAGATCTTGATACATTTTCGTCGCTCCAGGATGGATACTCAACTTGCTACGGTGACCCTCCTCTAAAATTGCCTTTCTCATCTCCGCATCATCCGGAACACAAATCCTACCTCGGAACCTCAACACACCACGGGAATCTAACTTGAAATCTTCATCTTCAGATTGACCAACCCCATTAATTAAATCTACTAACTTGACATCTGACTTCTGAGCCTCTCTGATGCTGCCCAGGAAATCATTGTCGATCTTTAACATTCCCAGCTTGACACTGCGAGGTGTCATTTTACAAACCAAACTCAAATCTCTGAATTCCTCAATCAACTCTAATTCTTTCACCATCATTGCCGACATATGCAAAGACTTTCTGCTTAAAGCATCAGCCACGACATTAGCTTTGCCGGGATGATAATTCGAGCCAAAGTCATAATCCTTCAAGAGCTCCAACCACCGACGCTGTCTCATATTCAACTCTTTCTGATCGAACAGATACTTTAGACTCTTATGATCACTGAACACTTCGAACCTCGAACCATAAAGGTAGTGCCTCCAAATCTTAAGCACAAATACCACAGCAGCCAATTCCAAATCATGTGTAGGGTAATTTTTCTCATGAACCCGCAACTGCCTCGACGCATACGCAACGACTTTCCCATCTTGCATCAGCACACCACCCAGACCCATCTTCGAAGCGTCACAATATACAACAAACGATTCCTCCGGCTAAGGCAACGTCAAGACAGGCGACGTTGTCAATCTCTTTTTCAGTTCAATAAAACTTTCTTCACACCGAGTATCCCAAACGAAAACTTTACCCTTACAAGTTAACTGAGTCAACGGAAGGGCCAACTTGGAAAAACCCTCGATGAACCTCCTGTAGTACCCAGCCAAACCCAAAAAGCTTCTAATCTCTGTTGCGGACTTCGGAGCCTCCCATTCCAATACTGCTTCCACTTTTGCCGGATCAACCGCAATACCATTACCAGAAATCACGTGCCCAAGGAAACTCACCTCTTTCAGCCAGAACTCACACTTTGATAACTTAGCATACAACTTTTTCTCTTTCAGGACTTCCAATACTGTCTTCAGGTGCTCAGCATGCTCTTCCTCCGACTTAGAATAAACTAGAATGTCATCTATGAAGATCACCACAAACCGATCTAGGTAATTATGGAAAATACGATTCATATATTCCATAAATAGACCCGGTGCATTGGTCACACCGAGCGGCATCACTGAATATTCATAATGCCCATACCTTGTCCTGAACGCTGTCTTCTGAGCATCTTCATCCTTTACTTTAATTTGATGATATCCGGACCTCAAATCAATTTTGCTGAAAACACGGGCACCCACTAACTGATCCATCAAATCGTCGATCCTCGGAAGCGGATACTTATTCTTGATAGTTACCTTATTCAACTGACGATAGTCCACACATAACCTCATACTCCCATCCTTCTTCTTTACCAACAATACCGGAGCTCCCCACGGTGATACACTCGGTCTTACAAACTTTTTCTCAAGCAATTCTTCGAGTTGCGTCTTCAACTCAGACAATTCCGACGCTGACATTCTGTACGGTGTCATAGACACAGGCCTCGTACCAGGTACAAGATCAATCGAAAACTCAACTTCCCTTTCCGGCGGCACACCCGGAATTTCATCAGGAAAAACCTCAGGAAACTCGCGTACCACTTTCAGTTCTTCAATAACAGCCTGACTCTCAGCAGACAACGATGCCATCAACGCAAATAGCTGAACTCCTTCTTTCTTCAACTTCTTCAACTGACCAGCAGATACCAAAACAGAATCTTCTTCCCCGAAACTGACCGACTTGCTACGACAGTTGATATGAACGTGGTTATTCTCTAACCAGTCCATGCCGAAGATTACATCCAGACCTCTCAACGGCAAGCAAACAAAATTCACAACAAAGTCCCTGCCGAAGATCGACATGGGACACTGAGAACACACCTGGGAAGTAATCACCGACCCCTTCGCAGGAGTATCGACAACCATATCCCCACACATAGCAGATAAAACAAGACCCAATCTTTTACAACAATCAACAGATATAAAGCAATGGGTAGCACCAGTATCAATAAGAGATTTCAGAGAACTACCATTAATAAAACACGTACCTCTAATCAGACCATCCTTCTCATCAGGCTCCTCTCCTGCCAATGCGAACACCTTCCCAGTAGACCTTTCCTTCTTCGGCTTTGTACACTTTGTACTGATATGCCCAGACTCACCACAGTTGAAGCACACCACATCCTTGACCTTACACTCGGCCGCCATATGACCTTTTTACCACAACGGTAGCAAACCCTCTCATCAGACCTGCATGCAGTACTCTTGTGGCCAGGCTTGCCACACTTATAACAGACAATGCTAGCAGGAGCATCTCCCCCACTAGAATTCTTACCTCCAGCAGCCTTCTGATAACTCTTACCCGCAGGAACCTCATACGGCTTGCTTCGACTCTGAAACTTACCCTTTTTCTCAGACGTAGCTTTATAATGAGCAGTACTGTCCTCCTCAAAGATTCTACAACTGTCAACCAGATCAGCGAACACACGAATCTTCTGATAACCAATGGCCTTTTTAATATCAGGCCTCAACCCATTCTCGAACTTGATGCATTTTGAGAACTCAGCTGTAGCCTCACTGTAATGTGGATAGAATTTTGCCAGTTCCACAAACTTCGCCGCATATGCAGTCACAGACATACCACCCTGCTTCAGTTCCAGGAACTCTATCTCTTTCTTCCCTCGGACGTCTTCAGGAAAATATTTTCTCAGAAATTCCCTACTGAATACCTCCCAAGTAATCTCTTCCTGCACAGCCTCCAACCTCTGCCTAGTAGCCAACCACCAGTCGTCGGCCTCCTCGGCTAACATGTGGGTACCAAAACGGACCTTCTGCTCAACAGTGCAGTCCATCACCCTGAAAATCCTCTCGATCTCTTTCAACCAAGCCATAGCACCATCTGGATCATATTTGCCCTTAAAGGTGGGCGGATTCTCTCTCTGGAAAGTAGTCAGACTCCGGAAACCAGCGTTCTCTCCAGCATTATGCTGATTCTGCACAGCCTGAGACATAGCTTGCAATGCAGCAGCAAGAGCAGCGTCGTTTCTCCCAGCCATTTCAAACTATCACTGCAGTACAAACCAAGAATTTAGTACTAATCTATTGTCATAAGATACTATGACAGGACAACATTGGCCGGACAGACCGAACTGCTTTGATACCACTAATGTAACACCCCTTTTCTACCCATTAAAATTTAATTGGAAAAATATCAGAGTTTACAAAATTTTGTTTCGCACGAGGAATGTTACACATACTTCAATAAAATAATGCTTCTCAAGAAAACAGCTCAAATACAACAATCCTGCATCACGTAGCACGTCACTAAGGGGAGAACCTCAAAAACACAGTTATCATCGCAAATAAACTTAACGTCAATAAAAGCCAATTACGCAGCGGAATAACAAAATAAAACAGAATCGTCAACAAAAACATAACAGCTGAAATCATTCATAAACATCAAGTTCGTCCCCCCCCCCTGAGTGCTACGTATCAGAGCGTGACGACTCGACTCGAATTAGTGAAGGTACCTAGTCCTTCACTCGCAATCACCTGCACGTTACCGCATAGGGGTAACATTCAAACAGAAGGGTGAGTCCAATTCAATCCATATAATAAATCATATGATAAATAATAAGTCAAGTCACAGCTCTAAAATAATCACATCACAATCATCAATCACATCACTACATTAACTCATCACTATGTCATGTAGGCATATGAAATGCAACCCACTCGCGGGCATATGCATGAGGTACCTTTTCACAAACGTCGCTTAGCCATTATGGCCTCATCGTCACTTAGCCTTTTGGGCCTCAAAACGTCACTGGTTTTATGCACATGGGATGCATGAGACACTATAACATGCATCACGCACAAATCACACAATCACGGTCAACTATGTGACCCGTCACTTACCAATTTACCAAATAAGAGGCACAGCACCTGTCAATTCACAATTTACACACAACAACATCACTTAGCCTTTTAGGCCTTAACATCACTTAGCCTTTTGGGCCTCAAAACGTCACTGGGTTTTCATCGTCACTTATTCATAAACATCAACAACTCAAACAATAGCCACTGAGGGCAAAAACGTCAATTTACTAGCCACCAAGGGCATCATCGTCATTCAACTAGCCACTAAGGGCATCATCGTCAAAATCATCACTTTTAACACTAAAACGTTGAAACCACTGGTTATACTCAAAAGGGATTTTTAAAGACACCAAAACATCTTTTCAATGTCACAGCAGCGACCACCGGGGACAGCCACTTGGGCGCCCAGCAACCTTCAGAAATTATAAGTTTTTATTTTTAAAAAAATGGGACACATAGATAGACAACTGAAAAAGCTTCCCAACACTTTTTGAAACGTTTAAAACGGATGTCCGAGTCAAAAGATATAGCGAAAACAGTTTTCGAAAACATTTTTGGAACATCCTGAAAAACTGGCGCCCTGAGCGCAAAAATGCAAAACTGGCGCCCAGCAACAGGGTACCTTCGACAGGCAACATTTCGACAGAAACCTTTCAACAGGCAACAATTTTCGACAGCAACATTTCCAACAGGCAACAATTTCGACAGCAACATTTCGACAGGCAACAATTTCGACAGCAACATTTTGACAGGCAACAATTTCGACAGCAACATGCCAACAGGCAGCAATTTCGACAGCAACATTTTGACAGGCAACAATTTCGACAGCAACATGCCAACAGGCAACAATTTTGACAGTAACATTTTGATAGGCAACACAGCGCACAGCGCCCATGGGCGCCCAGCGCCCAGACACTTTCAGCAACACAGATTCAACACAATTTCAGCACAAACTATTTTTTTCTTCAAATTTTTCACATGACCAACCACAACACCAATTTACCACAACTCATGAGCACATATAAGATCATCAAAATCATCTATCAACATCAAAGTTCAACAACATCCCACACACAAACATGGAGTCACGCATACCTCAACAACAAGAACATGAAATCGCAAACATACTCATGATCATGGTTAAATCTAGGCCATCACTACCTAAAACCTATCATAGGACCTATTATAGAAATTGATAGGACATCCCCTTACCTCGAATTTGAAGATTAGAAGCCCTAGAGACGGTCACGAACGGAATCACGGCAACAAGATCACGCCCCTTCCTCCTCCTTGCTCGCGGCCTTCTCTTCTCTCCCTTTCTCCCTACGGCGCTTTCTCTCTTCTCTCTATGCTCTTTCTTTCATTTTTGCGAATGAGGCACCAAACCCTAGCCTCACTAGCTATTCGCATGTCACTTGAATCATGGGCTTGGGCTTTTCACTTAAGCCCAGCTCATCCAAGTGACGCCTCCTTTTCCTAAAACCACCACAATTTAATAAAATTTTAATTAATTAAATCATACCCAATAAATTAATTTAAATTCCTAAATACTTAATTAAATAATTAATTAAATATTTAGGGTGTTACAGCGACTGTTTTGCATGGGATTACCATGAGATGGCAGGCTTGGATAGAGCTTTGGTAGAACATCGGTTGCCTATCAAGGATGGATGCAAGCCCCGTAAACAACCACCGAGGAGGTTCAATCCTCAGCTAATGCCACAAATCAAAGCTGAGATAGAAAGGCTATTAAAGGTTGGATTCATTAGAACTGCCAGGTATGTAGAGTGGTTGTCCACTATAGTACCTGTTATTAAAAAGAATGGCTAGGTGAGGGTTTGCATTGATTACAGAAACCTGAACTTGGCCACTCCCAAAGATGAGTATAGTATGCCAGTGGCCGATATGCTAGTCGATGCCATGACCAACAATGCCATCTTGACTTTTATGGATGGTTACTGTGGTTATAACCAAATCTACGTAGCCGAGGCAGACACTCATAAGACTGCCTTTAGATGCCCCGGCGCTTTAGGCATCTAAGAATGCTTAGTGATGCCTTTTGGCCTCAAAAATGCGGGAGCTACTTATCAAAGGGCAATGAACGCAATTTTCCATGATTTAATCGGCAAAAGCATGGAAGTGTATATTGACGATGTGGTAGTCAAGACTAGAAGTTTCGAGGCACACCTGATTGAATTAGAGCAAGCCTTGAAACGGATGTGACTCCACAACCTCAAAATGAATCCACCTAAATGTGCATTCGGTGTGTCTGCGGGTAACTTCTTGGGCTTCTTAGTGCACAATCAAGGCATCGAGGTAGATAAGAACAAAGCCCGAGCAATCTTGGAGGCGAGGCCACCCAAGACTAAGAAGGAGCTGTAGAGCCTCCTCGGCAAGATCAACTTTCTAAGGAGGTTTATCGCCAACTCGGCAGGAAAGATGAAGGCATTTTCACCATTGTTGAGATTGCCTTGACATGGGGAAAAGCAGCCGGAGGCCTTTGATCAGATCAAGGCTGCCTTGACCAATCCTCCAGTCCTAGTACCTCATTTGCCCGGGAGACCGTTGAAACTCTAGATTGCGGCCGAAGATCAAGCTATCGGCTGCCTTCTGGCCCAGGACGACGACAACGAAACCGAGCGAGCCATCTACTACCTTAGTAGGATTCGCAACGATGCAGAGACTAGATACTCTCCAATTGAGAAGCTTTGTTTATCATTATTCAATGCTTGTACTAAGTTAGAATATTACTTATTGCCCAAAGAGGTTCTAGTTGTATGCAAAGTTGACATTGTCAAGTGGGCTATTAAACTAAATGCATTTGCTTTGTCGTATGTACCTTTAAAGGCCGTCAAAGGACAGGCCCTTACCGATTTTCTTGCTCAACACCCATGTGTGGAGGTCCATGACCCCCAAGCTGAGCTTGTTAACTACGCCGGCCTAAAACCTTAGGTCCTCATGTTTGATGGCTCGAGCACCCGAACGGGGGCCGGTGTGGGTATAGTAATATCTAGCCCGTGTGGCAAAACTTGAAAATTCATGTGCAGGATAGAGGATCAAGCCTCCAATAGTCAGGTGGAGTATGAAGCCTTGATCATTGGTGTTGATATTCTGGCCGCCATGAAAGCCCACTACGTGGAAATAAAAGGGGACTCTCAATCAGTCATTAAGCAGATCATGGGCGAACACAAATGTTATAATGCCAAGTTGAGAGGATTGCGTGCCTCGGCCTATAGCTTGTTGAAGCTGTTCGCCGATGTAATCATCATGCATGACCCTAAGGACGAAAACCAAGAGGCAAATGACCTTGCTCAGTAATCCTTGGAGTACAAAAGCACAGTGGTGGAGGTCCTGCATCAGGACGCCGAGGTGGTGGCCGAGCAGGACCCAGCTGATGCCTGGGTAAAGCTACTAACTGATACTTGCGAAACCCCTCGGCCGGAGCTGATTTTAAAATCAAGCAAAAAGCCTTAAAATATGTCCTAGTTGGCAATGAATTATACAAAAGAAGCACCAACGAGGTCCTTCTGCGGTGCCTTAGAAGAAAGGAAGCCTATTTGGTCATGGCTTAAATCCATGAGGGGGTTTGTGGTTCTCACAGGTTTGGCCCCATCATGAAATGGTTGATCAACAGACACAGATACTAATGTCCGACTATCACGGTCGATTGTTACCAATATGCTAAGGGATGCGAAGCTTGCAAGCTGCATGGCCCCATTCAACGGATGCCCGCGAACGAACTCCTCCCAATAGTCAAGCTGTGGCCATTCAGAGGATAAGCCATGGACTTGATTGGGAAGATATACCCTCCTAGCTCCAAAGGACTTAATTTCATCATCGTAGCCACAAACTATTTCACTAAATGGGTGGAAGCCATGCCTCTAGGTAATGTTAACCAGGCCGCGGTGATCCGATTCATTGAAAACCAAATCATCTTCAGGTTCGGAATCCCTGAGACCATTACTCCGGACCAATATACTATGTTTACAGGAGATCAGGTGGTGGCCTTTACTCAGAAATATGGCATTAAGATGAGGCATTCGATGCCTTACTATGCTCAAGCCAATGGGCAGGCCGAGGCCACCAACAAGATTATCATCAATCTTATCAAGGAGAACATAGAGGACAAGCCAGGAGGTGGCATGAGACCCTAAATGAAGTGTTGTGGGCTATGGGGAATTCAAAGTCTACGGCCACAGGATGACCCCATACCGATTAGTATACGGCCAGGATGCAGTGTTGCCGCTCGAGATCAATGTTTCCTCACTGAGGGTGGCTCGGCAATACTCAGTCAGTTTGGCCGAATACGAACAAGCCATGTTAATGGAGTTAGACTCGGTGGACGATGACAGGTTGGACGCCCTCAACAAATTAGAATTCAACAAGATTAAGACGGCCCGCGCCTACAACAAACACATGAAGCCTATACAATTTGTTTAAGTCGACCTAGTTTGAAAAACTATCTTACCGATTGGGGTCAAAGACCCTAAGTTTGGTAAGTGGTTGATAACTCTATTTTATATAGAGTTATTTACGCTTCTAAATCTAAATAACTGTAAAATTCTCAATAATAATGTTTAGTAAAAATAGAAATACAAAAAGAATTACAACATTAAGGGTTAAGAAAGGTTTTACGAACAAACTTGGCAATTTGCATATCTTGTGGTATTTTCTACTTGTTTGTTCAATGCCGCAGCATTCGATGCCCCAGCAAGTGTTGCTCCAACATTCGTAGCAAACAGAAATGCCACAGCATTCTATTGATGACGTCATGATGCGTCAAAAGCAAGGCAAGTGGGACAAGTGGATGATTGCGGTGCCTCCTTTTGAAGACTTTATAGCTTACAAGTTGAACCTCTTTAGGGACACATGTCCATTCACTATAGAGCTTAGACATACAAGGGTGAACTTATTTAGAGCTTAGACACAACAAATGCTACAACATCCAATACTCCAGCATCGTATATAACATAATGCTGTTAAAAGTGACTTACTTAGTCGGCAGCATTCCAACTACTTTCTCATCATATATTTCAACCCAAACTTTACTTGCTTGTTTATTTTCTGTTTGTTTACATTCTTGCATTCCTACCATATTGTTTATTGGTTACCTTCCACTAGTGAACTATTGATTTTAAACTTGTAAATTAATCCAATCCCTGTGGGAACGATACTCTACTTTCACTTTATTACTTGTTGCGATTGTGTATACTTGCACATACATTTGTGTATATATATCAAGCACAACAAGTTTTTGGTTCCGTTGCTGGGGATTGCCATTAATTTTATAGTTTAAATTAGTAGTAAATTAGTGATCATTTAACTTTGGTTCTTGTCTTGTGTTTAGCATTTTTATGCACAGGTCCCATACACCAGAATTCCAGTTAGAACGTGAAATAGA
Organism: Astragalus membranaceus; assembly: GCA_039519185.1. Lineage (NCBI taxonomy): Eukaryota > Viridiplantae > Streptophyta > Magnoliopsida > Fabales > Fabaceae > Astragalus > Astragalus membranaceus. Next base: position 18,406,916 of record CM076847.1, on the reverse strand, counting down.
GAGGATACTTAGAAGGTTGAGGAGCATTCAAAGACAACAAAGAAACAGAAGCAGTTGCAGATACACATTGTTTGAACATGGTACTGTTAGAGGTTCTGGTAGGAATTCCAACAGAAGTGGCAGAGGACCTATAACAGATTTCTCAGGCTCTCTGAGTGATCATGAAGATGGTTACAGGAAGCAATTCATCAATATATCAACCACAGGTATAGCCAATGATAGAGACATGCCTATGAGGGATTATGTTGTTTTTAACCCTCAAACTATGCAAACTAGCATAGTAAGGCCTAAGCTCAATACAAACCATTTTGAGTTTAAACCTATGATGTTCCAAATGCTTCAAACAATTGGTCAATTTAGTGGTGCACCTACTGAGGACCCACATTTACAATTAAAACATTTTCTAGAAGTTTGTAGTAATTTTCTCATACCTGAGGTTTCAGAAAATGCTTTTAGACTCAAACTTTTTCCATATTCCTTGAAGGATAGAGCTAAGACTTGGCTTATTTCATTGGAGCCTAACTCTATCCACACTTGGAATGAAATGGCTAAAAAATTTTTGGAAAAATACTTTCCACCTATTAAAAATGCCAGGATGAGAAATGAGATTACTTCTTTTAGACAAAAAGAATTTGAGACACTGTTTGAAGCATGGGAATGATGGAAAGAACTGATAAGAAAGTGTCCTCACCAGGGAATTCCTGTCATTATTCAAATGGACACATTTTATAATGGGCTAGAACCACAAACCAGACTCATGCTTGATGCCTCAGCTGGTGGGGTGTTATTGAATTTATCATATAATGAAGCTTGTGAGCTTATAGAGAATATCGCAGCAAACAACTACCAATGGCCCACAGAAAGGGTCAATGCTCAAAACAAAATAGCTGGGGTGCATGAAATCAGTGAAGTAACAGCTCTATATGCTCAAATAGCATCTCTCACCAACAAGGTTAAAAGTCTCAGCATGCCTAATGCTACAGCATCCAATGCTGCAGCATCAGCAGAATGTCCCAGCAACCCTATTTCTTTCAACTATGTAGGGTACAACGAGAATAATAAAACCTACTCAAATACCTACAATCCTGGTTGGAAAAATCACCCTGATTTCAGATGGGGAGATAATGCAACTACAACATTCAATGTTGCAGCATCCTCCATTCCAGTAGGTGATAAGTCTATTTTTAGAGTCTTTTTAATAGTTATTTTCATTAAGTTTTTTTAGGTATTTTAATTATATTTTATATCTTTGAGCTATTTTACTACAAATGTTTGCTTTTTATTTTCAGGTTTTATTTTGGAGCAAAAGAGAAAATATGAGCTAAAATGAAGAAAAAAGGAAATATTTGAGGAGGAGCAATTTTTAAGGCACTAGACACCCTCATGGGCGCCAAGGGCCCCAAAAACCCAAAACAGGAGAAAACTGGCCAAACTGGCGCAAGACAGGGACCCCTGGGCGCCATGGGCGCCAAAAACGCAACACAGGAGCTGGCGCAGAGCCTGCGCACGACCCTGGCACATAGGCGCACGACCCTGGTGCAAAACTGGCGCACGACCCTGGTGAAAAACTGGCGCAGAGCCTGCGCGCGACCCGTGCTATACCACGGACGACCCGTGTGTGTTTTCAACTGAAAATGGCCCATTTTGGCAGAACAAGGCGCACGACCCTGGCACATAGGCGCACGACCCATGCTTGCCAGCAACGCAGAAAAGGTGTTGCCAGCACAAGGCGCACGACCCAGGCTCCATAAGCGCACGACCCTGGTGCAAAACTGGCGCAGAGCAGCCAAAATTGACTGGCCAGGGCGCACGACCCTGGCACATGGGCGCACCACCCTGGGACATGGGCGCACCACCCTGGCGCCAGACAAGTCAATTTTGGCTGCACCCACTTGATGATGGCTATCTTTGCCCACTTGATTTGCCACTTTTTTTTGGACCATTTTGCCCCTCCACTCAAGTGCCTTGGCCCTCATATTTTCCTATAAATAGAGGCTTGATCCTCACTTGTAACCGAGCTTAAATTTTGTGAGAAAAATCCATGACAAGGTTTCCTCTAAGATTCATGACTTCACTTTAATTTCTCGCTTTTTACTTTCTCGCCCTTTTATTTTCCACGTCATTTACTTTCCTTGCTATTTACTTTCTTGCCCTTTTACTTTCTCGCTCTTTTACTTTCTCGCTCTTTTATTTTCTCGCCCTTTTATTTTCTCGCTATTTACTTTCTCGCCCTTTAATTTTCCAAGTCATTTACTTTCCTTGCTATTTACTTTCTTGCCCTTTTATTTTCCAAGTCATTTATTTTCCTTGCTATTTACTTTCTTGCCCTTTATTTTCCAAGTCATTTACTTTCCTTGCTATTTACTTTCTTGCACTTTTATTTTCTTGTCATTTACAATTCCGCTATTTATGATTTTGCAATTTACCGCTTTCTTTTATTTCTCGCTATTTAATTTCATGTCTTTTCTTCTTCTTCTTCTTCTTCTCTCATATTTAATATGAGTGAGTAGATACAAAGTCTTGGGTTATTGGGAGTAATCCAATGATAGGTCCCTAATAATTCCCAAGACTATTCTCCACTCCAAATTGTTTTATATTTCAACCTAATTTTATTGTCCTTCAAATCTTATTTTAAGCATCAAACGAAGAACCGAAAGGTGAAGTATTGATGTTGGATCTATGAAATTAGACAAGGGAATCAACACATGAGAATAGTTTTGAAACTCTTGAGACATTTTAAAGGTGTTATGCTTAATGGGTTTTGGTGACAATCAACCATGAGAATAGGCTTGATTGTTGGTTCAAAACACGCTCTTGTACTCCGAAAGGAGACATTAGTTATATTCGCTGTAACACCCCGTTAATTTCTAACTTGTTGAAATTACCGAAGCGCACTACTGGCATACATCAGAGTAACTTCCTTTTTAAATACTGAACACATACTAATACTCGATGCTAAAAACCCATCAAGTTCGCTTACATAACTGAACATAATATACATAAAGCGGTCCTTACACCCTCAACTAGTGTTCAGTACTCAAAACCGAAAGTCTGCGGAAGCGATTTACAACTTAAAAACATAAGTCGTACCATCGTACATCTAAGAAACTGAATAACAATACCGAAATACAAATGAAACTGAATAACAAGACATAATGAAATAAGGATAGCGGCTGCTCCTCAAGCGTCTCCATAGCCATGCCTCACGGTCTTCAACTTTCCCTGCTTAACTGAAAAACAACAACAATGGATTGGGTGAGACAACTTGTCTCAGTGAGTTCTATCGCGACCCCTTACTAATCCTCTCGGTTCAATTATGCTTGATTCATTATTCTGATTCCAACTCATAGTCCTCAAAATTGACTATGTGGCTAACTAACTGAAGTTGTCCTTATAACCCTTAAGCCGGTTACAAGACGCAACTCATAAACTGAACTAAACGTTGTCCTCATAACCCTCAAGCCGGTTACAAGAAACAACACTAACTAAAGTTATAGCGTGTCACCGGTCACTTGGCATAATAAGCTTCCGGTGAACCCGTCCCCACTAATCGGCTGGGTCCCTAATGGGGCCTAGGTTCATAAGGCTCATGACTGCCTCTCCCCTAGCACACTAAACTGAATAGGGTCGTCACCCCGACTAAAAGGTATATATGATGATATACCTGAACTGAACTCAACAATGAACTTAAACATAACAATAACTTAACTGAACAATGAACTGAACTGAACATAAACTTATTACTAAGGTGATCTAATTACTAACTAAGTCTAATTATTAAGTGATCTCTCATGGATTACTAAGGTTTGCTAACTTAACTTATCAATCTTACTAAACCAGTCAATCCAGCACAATACATCAGTCACATTGAAAAACATCCACGGTATAACTTATATCTCAATCACAATCATAGCATGAAACTTCTAATACATCACATGAACTCAACTCAATCATAACTGAATTCATAATACTAATGTGTTTCCATCGTTGGGAAACCTTGAGGAGTGGATTAGAAGGGACTTGGGACCAATCAGAATAGCTTAGGACGTATTTTAAAAGTTGGCATCAGAAGGATACGCACGGTCCGTGCGCCCATACACACGACCCGTGCGCGTTTTCAAAAACGGCACCATGAGCTTCAGAATCTCACGCACGACCCGTGCGCCCATACACACGATCCGTGCGTGACTATCAGTATTTCAGAAAAACAGTTTTCGCGTTTTCTTTTCTATTCCGATCGTTCCCATGTCCATTCCGATTCACATTCAAACTCGATAACACATCAATACAGACATGGAAACCAGTACATTCAGTACAATCAATAATATTCATTCAACAATCACACTCATGCAATTTAGCAATTTCAATTCCAAGGATCTCATGACTTGACAACTCACACGCGAGATTTTCGCAAACATTATCGACTCGAATTTTATAAAACGCGAGACCTGAACCAGGACACACATGCATACACAAATTCATGGTTTCCCTAGTGAGTTATAGAACTCACCTTTTTGGAGATGACAATCACCCACGCCGAAACTTCTCGAACCCGGACGAACGGCGATCTCACGGATCCGCTTCAGCTACTTCCAGCAACAAACCGCCACTTTGTAACGAGCGTAACTCACTCAAATCTCAACCAAACTTAGCAAAACGAGGGTCTACGGTGAAGGGATTTTTCTCTAGTTTCTGATGGTGGAGGTTTCAAACACATGCATCCTATATCCAGAGAGTTACAACCGAAACAATGAGGCTGGGTCAAGACTGAAGCTGATTCTGGAAACGAAACTTAGGAAGGTGATATCTCCCTACATTCTCAGTGAAATCAGATGATTCTTGGGTCTAAACTGGAGCATTTTCTGTCTAGTTTCCAAATAAATAAAAATCAGCTGAATCAGAGGTCAGTACAGGGAGATACGAACGAAACACTGAAGGTAGGTAAAACGGGTTTTACCCAGAATTTTCTGTTGAATCCTTCTTCTCCCTCAAACTCGAATTTGCATGGCTGGGTGAAGCTTGGGTATGCCTTCAATGGTGATTTATGGAGGAGGAGGAGGATGGTTTCGAAAATTGCACCAATGGAAAGGAAATAGGGAGATGATTCAGAATATGTTGATAGATGAAGCATGCATGATGTTTTGAAGAAACTCTCATCTCTTTCCTTCCTCTCCCATTCGCACCCTCTCTCTATCTCTCCCCTTGGTTCTTGTTTCAGATTTTACAAAATGAAATGTTTGGGTTGTTTGTTGTTTCAGCTGGAAAGTAGAGCTTATATAGGGTAAGGTACAAAGACGAAAATACCCCTCACTTACTAACTCTATTCCATATGACTCCTCTCAATCCTAATCATCCTAACTTAACCTAATTAATTACTCAATCTGTCACACAATTAAATTAATTGACAATCCAAGCAAATTATTTTTCAATCAACTCATTTAAATTAATAAAAATCATTTCACGCTAAATAATTTAAATAGCGAAAAATTGGGGGTATTACAATCACCCCAACTTTTTAAAAATTTTGTCCTCAAAATTGGACCAATCAAGACAATTAGCACACAATATACCTTTCGCCGAATTCATCAACGGCCTTGCCTTTCAGGGCGTCCAACACAAAGACCATTTTCGTTTGCAGAGTTAGCATTCCATTCTCGGTTCCTCTTCTTCACAGGACACTCGTGAGCGTAATGCCCTTCGTCTTGGCAATAATAACACACCGTCGTTCCCAGACGACATTCTCCTCCATGGGGCCTTCCGCATTTGCCACAGTTGGCGGGCTTTAATAATTCCGATGCCTGCACTTGCTTACCCTTGCTGGAGGCACCTCTTGGTTCTTCCTCCGGAGTGGACCATTTAGTCGCCTTCCTCTTCTTTACTGGGCACTTGTTAGCATAATGCCCTTCTTCCTTGCAATAAAAACACGCGGCTGATCCTCGACGACACCTTCCGCTGTGGGGCCTTCCACACGCTGAACACTTAACGGACCTCGGAACTTCAGCTACCACAACTTGCTTTCCTTTGATGGAAGTATTCCTCGGTTCATCATTTGGGGTTGGCAATTCCAATGCCCTCTTCTCCCCTTTTTTATCCGCTTTCCTTCCCTCATTCGATCCGTTGAGATTTGTTTCTGCAACATACGGTCGCTGCTGCCGACTCATCAGTTCGTGATGCACCCACATCATGTCCTGCATCATCCGTTGTTGATTCACGATCACGTTCTGCATCCATTCGGTATGAGGATCAACAGGGACGCTTCTCCTACTTCCACCAGCCATGATTCTGCGAAATATGCACAAAGTGTTTAGTTGATCAGGCTAAACGTCTAATAGCATACTAAGAGGAATCACACTTAGAGGACTTAAGAGACTCATGATTCTAAGTCCGACTGGGTCGAACTGCTCTGATACCAATTGTAACACCCCGTTAATTTCTAACTTGTTGAAATTACCGAAGCGCACTACTGGCATACATCAGAGTAACTTCCTTTTTAAATACTGAACACATACTAATACTCGATGCTAAAAACCCATCAAGTTCGCTTACATAACTGAACATAATATACATAAAGCGGTCCTTACACCCTCAACTAGTGTTCAGTACTCAAAACCGAAAGTCTGCGGAAGCGATTTACAACTTAAAAACATAAGTCGTACCATCGTACATCTAAGAAACTGAATAACAATACCGAAATACAAATGAAACTGAATAACAAGACATAATGAAATAAGGATAGCGGCTGCTCCTCAAGCGTCTCCATAGCCATGCCTCACGGTCTTCAACTTTCCCTGCTTAACTGAAAAACAACAACAATGGATTGGGTGAGACAACTTGTCTCAGTGAGTTCTATCGCGACCCCTTACTAATCCTCTCGGTTCAATTATGCTTGATTCATTATTCTGATTCCAACTCATAGTCCTCAAAATTGACTATGTGGCTAACTAACTGAAGTTGTCCTTATAACCCTTAAGCCGGTTACAAGACGCAACTCATAAACTGAACTAAACGTTGTCCTCATAACCCTCAAGCCGGTTACAAGAAACAACACTAACTAAAGTTATAGCGTGTCACCGGTCACTTGGCATAATAAGCTTCCGGTGAACCCGTCCCCACTAATCGGCTGGGTCCCTAATGGGGCCTAGGTTCATAAGGCTCATGACTGCCTCTCCCCTAGCACACTAAACTGAATAGGGTCGTCACCCCGACTAAAAGGTATATATGATGATATACCTGAACTGAACTCAACAATGAACTTAAACATAACAATAACTTAACTGAACAATGAACTGAACTGAACATAAACTTATTACTAAGGTGATCTAATTACTAACTAAGTCTAATTATTAAGTGATCTCTCATGGATTACTAAGGTTTGCTAACTTAACTTATCAATCTTACTAAACCAGTCAATCCAGCACAATACATCAGTCACATTGAAAAACATCCACGGTATAACTTATATCTCAATCACAATCATAGCATGAAACTTCTAATACATCACATGAACTCAACTCAATCATAACTGAATTCATAATACTAATGTGTTTCCATCGTTGGGAAACCTTGAGGAGTGGATTAGAAGGGACTTGGGACCAATCGGAATAGCTTAGGACGTATTTTAAAAGTTGGCATCAGAAGGATACGCACGGTCCGTGCGCCCATACACACGACCCGTGCGCGTTTTCAAAAACGGCACCATGAGCTTCAGAATCTCACGCACGACCCGTGCGCCCATACACACGATCCGTGCGTGACTATCAGTATTTCAGAAAAACAGTTTTCGCGTTTTCTTTTCTATTCCGATCGTTCCCATGTCCATTCCGATTCACATTCAAACTCGATAACACATCAATACAGACATGGAAACCAGTACATTCAGTACAATCAATAATATTCATTCAACAATCACACTCATGCAATTTAGCAATTTCAATTCCAAGGATCTCATGACTTGACAACTCACACGCGAGATTTTCGCAAACATTATCGACTCGAATTTTATAAAACGCGAGACCTGAACCAGGACACACATGCATACACAAATTCATGGTTTCCCTAGTGAGTTATAGAACTCACCTTTTTGGAGATGACAATCACCCACGCCGAAACTTCTCGAACCCGGACGAACGGCGATCTCACGGATCCGCTTCAGCTACTTCCAGCAACAAACCGCCACTTTGTAACGAGCGTAACTCACTCAAATCTCAACCAAATTTAGCAAAACGAGGGTCTACGGTGAAGGGATTTTTCTCTAGTTTCTGATGGTGGAGGTTTCAAACACATGCATCCTATATCCAGAGAGTTACAACCGAAACAATGAGGCTGGGTCAAGACTGAAGCTGATTCTGGAAACGAAACTTAGGAAGGTGATATCTCCCTACATTCTCAGTGAAATCAGATGATTCTTGGGTCTAAACTGGAGCATTTTCTGTCTAGTTTCCAAATAAATAAAAATCAGCTGAATCGGAGGTCAGTACAGGGAGATACGAACGAAACACTGAAGGTAGGTAAAACGGGTTTTACCCAGAATTTTCTGTTGAATCCTTCTTCTCCCTCAAACTCGAATTTGCATGGCTGGGTGAAGCTTGGGTATGCCTTCAATGGTGATTTATGGAGGAGGAGGAGGATGGTTTCGAAAATTGCACCAATGGAAAGGAAATAGGGAGATGATTCAGAATATGTTGATAGATGAAGCATGCATGATGTTTTGAAGAAACTCTCATCTCTTTCCTTCCTCTCCCATTCGCACCCTCTCTCTATCTCTCCCCTTGGTTCTTGTTTCAGATTTTACAAAATGAAATGTTTGGGTTGTTTGTTGTTTCAGCTGGAAAGTAGAGCTTATATAGGGTAAGGTACAAAGACGAAAATACCCCTCACTTACTAACTCTATTCCATATGACTCCTCTCAATCCTAATCATCCTAACTTAACCTAATTAATTACTCAATCTGTCACACAATTAAATTAATTGACAATCCAAGCAAATTATTTTTCAATCAACTCATTTAAATTAATAAAAATCATTTCACGCTAAATAATTTAAATAGCGAAAAATTGGGGGTATTACATTCGCTGCCTTGTCTTTGAAATATATTACTCTTATAATTTGTTGAATAGTCTAAAGAAATTATTTTGGTTCCTCATTGTTGTGATAAAACTATAAACCTGAGATTGTTTGTTTTTATTTCTAAATTTTTCAACTCCTAAAAACCATTCCTTCTAGCTAATCAACTTTGAAAAATTAAATTGGTAATCACCTAGGCTCTCCCTGTGGATCGATAACTCTTTTATTACGAGATAAGACTGTGCACTTGCGGCCTATCAAGTTTTTGGCGCCGTTGCCGGGGAGGCAGTGATATTAATTAAGTTTTTCGAAACCGGTTAGACTGAAGTTTTATTTTCTTTATTTTTATTTTTTCTTCTCTTGTCCCTCGAATGCGAAGAACCAGAAGTTTCGGTGAAACTGTTCAACAAATTCCCGAAATCGAAAGGTTCTTACATAGAAGGAGGAGAGAAATTCCCGATAACCAAATGGCGGCTAATGAAAATCGTGCTCTCAAAGAGTACGCAACACCTTCAGCGGAACCATCGGCTGTCATTGTACATCCAAATGTGGAAGCAAATAATTTTGAACTCAAATCATCTCTGCTTTCAATGGTTCAACAAAACCAATTTTCTGGTTCTCCCACAGAAAACCCAAATCTTCATATTTCAATTTTTTTGGAATACTGTGGGACTCTCAAATTAAACGGGGTACCTCAAGATGCCATAAGACTAAAACTCTTCCCTTTTTCATTAAGGGATAGAGCTAGAGCATGGCTACATTCTTTGCCTTCGAAATCCATTACCAGGTGGGGCCAATTAAAACAAGCTTTTCTCGCTAGGTTCTTTCCCCCGAGTAAAACAGCTCAAATGAGAAGTCAAATTACTCGATTTTCTCAAAACAACTGGGAACCTCTTTATGATACATGGGAACGTTTCAAAGAAATGTTAAGGCTATGCCCCCATCATGGACTAGAGAAATGGCTCGTTGTTCACACTTTTTATAATGGATTACAATATGCAACAAGAATGACTGTTGATGCAGCTGCAGGTGGAGCTTTGTTGAACAAAAATTTTACTGAAGCTTATGCACTCATTGAAGATATGGCTCAAAACCATTGTCAATGGGCAGGTGAGCGAGCCATAACAGATAAACCAGCATCATCAAAAGAGCCAGGTAAGTATGAAATATCTGCTGTTGATCATCTTGCCTCAAAAGTGGACGCACTTTTTCAAAAATTTGAAAAATTAAATGTAAGTGCCGTTTCACAAACTTTTTCTCCTACTACTCCACCATGTGAATTATGTGGGGTTGTTGGCCATATTGGAGCTGAATGCCAGCTTGAGGCATCTAGTACTGGAAATGAGCATATTAACTATGCTCAAAAAGAAGATCCGTTTTCAAATTCTTATAATTCTGGGTGGAGAAATCATCCAAATTTTTCTTATAAAAATCCTCCACCCAATCCAGCACCTAGACCACCTCCTATTTTTCAAAGTCAAAGGGTTTTTAACAACCCACAAAACAGCCCGCAAAAGTCGAACTTGGAATTTTTGATGGAAAAATTTGTGTCATCTCAAACAAAACAAAATGAAGAATTCAAAAATCAAACTTGTTATTTGAATGACACACTTATCAAATTAGAATAAAAAATCGACTCTATTGCCACTCACAGTAAGATGCTTGAAAATCAAATAACTCAAGTGGCAACACAGGTGGCTTCATCCTCTAAATCTTCAGGGGGATTTCCTGAACAGCCTGAACAAAATCTAAATGGCCAAATATATGTTGTCACCCTTAGAAGCGAAAAACAATTAGAGGAACCAAAAGCAAACCAAGAAAAAATTGTGAGTGAAAAACATAATTTACCATGTGAGCAAGAAGAGAAAGAAAAAGAGAAGGAACCAGAAAAGGAAAGAAAAGAACCAAACGTCCCCCCACCACCATACAAACCATCTCCTTTATCTTATTTTTCACCTTCCTTTGTGAAAATAACATTTGATCTGGGGGGATTGTAAATAAGATCTTATTGCTTATACAACTTCTATTTTACAAGCCATGGGATCCAGGAATATGTTTTCATTTTTCATGTGTCACTTGGTCTTTATGCTTCAAGCAATGGGACCCAGGAAAAACTTTACAAAAAAAAAACCAATCGTCAAGCTAGTGATGTTAAAAGAGCGCTGCGTGGGAGGCAACCCACGGCTTAATGTATTTTTCGATTTGTTGAAAAAATAAAATACCCCAGGGCCGAGTATCCTGAACCAGACAGCCAGGTGAGCTCTCCTAACCCCTTTTGTTTTATTTGAAAAATCATTGAGGACAATGCCTAGTCCAAGCATGGGGGGTATTTTATTGCTTTTATTTGGGTATGTGTAACACCCCGATAATTTCTAACATATAGAACTACCGAAATGCACTAAATGGCATACATCAGAGTACTTCCTGTTATTGAAATATTGAACACAACTAAAAACTGAAGATAGTATATATGTCAAATGGTTCTCAGAACCTCATAAACTTCCTGAAAATGCTTAAGTTTCAAAGCTTAAGACTTGTACATAATCCTGGTGTTCAATACTCAAAACATAAAGTAGCGGAAACGATTTACAACTTATACATGATAGTTATACAACCGATATCAAAAGTACTACAAAAGGACAAGGGCCTAAGCAAGAAACATAAACTTCCGGACTCCTCGAGTCACACCTGCTAACCATGCTTGGTTGCCTTGGCCTTCCCCTGTTTCTCTGTAAAAACCACAAATATGAAGGGTGAGATAGACATTATCTCAGTGAGTCCTATCGAGACCCCTGACCAACTCTAACGGTTTATTATACTTGAGTCTGAACTCGTGGCCCTAATAAGCGACCACGTGAATACATAATGTTTACTCGTAACTCGTAGCCCTAATAAGCGACTACTTGTTACATTTCTGCTTTTTCCTGATGTAGCCCTAATAAGCGACTACGGATCATATTTTAACATGAACTTAGCACAACCCGAGATATAATGCTAGACAATCTTGATTGCCCAATATCTACGGAAACCCCAATCCGAAATTCTATTCGAATAATGCTAGGGTCCTAGCGTTGGATTCATGACTCCCCTCCACTAGGTATGCTAATAACTGGAGGATCGTCATCCTCGATATACACAAGGTATACCATCTACCTTTCCCCGAGGGAAAGTAACTTGATTTGTGTTTACATGAATTGAGAGTTTTTATGTCTTTATAGACTTACAATCAATTAGCTTTCATGACATGATGAACTTGAAGTTCGTTATCTTAACATGATTGGACTCAAGGTCCGTTAACATTTCTTGACTTGTGTTCTCACGCGTTCTCTAAGTACGGTTTTCCGTTATGTTCATAACACACAAGTTTTCTATAAAACATGTTCGATACCATGATATCAATATATTTACATTGTTGGGGAACCATGAGGAATGGATTAGAAGAGGGTTGGAATCATTTGGAATGGAAAAAAGGTACTTTGAATTTGGGGATCAGAAAGTCTCACACGACCCGTGCGTGTAAGCGCACGACCCGTGCGTTTTCGAACAATTTGCAGAAGGCTTCCAGAAGGAATCGCACGACCCGTGCGACCAAGCGCATGATCCGTGCGTTATGCACCAAAATTGTAGAGAGTTCCAGAAACATTCGCACGACCCGTGCAACTAGGCGCACGATCCGTGCGTGTTTAAAAATCCAGTTCTTGTCATATCAGATGGGGGTGCACGACCCGTGCTCGTAGGCACACGATCCGTGCGTCTCCATCAGTTTTCCAGAAAACAGACATTTTCATGAGTTATTCCATTCCGTTCCGATTCCAAAATCCCTTCCGATCGATACCCAAACATAAACACACATTATAGCGGTATCATACAGCAGGCATATTCAATCCAATCCAGCACATTTCAACAATTTAGCACATCACTTATCGTTTAAAATCACTGTTTTATAAAACGGTTTTCGAAAAGATGGATACTCAGAAAAACACACACATTCCCTAAGCGAGTTATAGAACTCACCTGAAGTGATGAAAATCACTCAAATTCTGAAACACTTGGAGTTCAACGACACCGAATTTACACAACTCGCTCCGTAATTGTCCTTCTCGTTCTCACAAACTCCACGCCCTCTCCAATTCGAATCCCAGCAATATGAGCTACTGACCCTCTTCCCTCATTACTTCAAACAGCAAAGTGATGTCTCCCAAGGTTCTATTCTAGCTCTAAGATGACATGCAAGCCACTAGAAGCATTACAACTCCATTTTTGCTCTATGGAGCTTTGTGGGTCGAAAATGGTGAATGAGTGAGGAGGAGGATGATGATTATGAAAGTTATATCAGTTGGAAGAGGAGGGTGTAGGGATCAAGATGGTGAAATCATCTCAAACATGCATCCAGAATTTCTCTTCCCCTCTTCTCTTCTCTCCCTCTCGACAGCTCTTTCTCTCCACCTCTCAATATCTTTCTTTTTCTGAAAAACTGGAAAATGAGATGGTTTTGTGTGTGTGGGTTCAGCTGGCCATCACTTAAAGAGGGTACAAGGACCAAAGTACCCTTCAGCCACTCATTCCTCTAATCTTACCAAGACATGGCTTGATCTAAGGATTTTAGTCAAACTCTATTAACTTAACACAATTAATTTAGCTAAGCATTACTATAGAATTTATTTCTACTTCACATAATAGGATAACCTCTTGTGTTAAATCTTTCATTTAGCTAATAATTCACCTTAACCTTGTCGCTAATTTAAATAAATTAAATTAGCTAATTAGGGGATGTTACAGTATGTCTTTATTGCTTTGCTGAGTTTTTATCTTTTTACTTTGAGTTGTATCTGCTCCCTCCATGATGAAACTTTGTGAACCCTAAGCATGTTTTAGATAAGCCTTTTCTGGACAAAAATAAATTTTAAATTTTTCATTAGCAATCATCTAGGTGGACTGGTTGGGAACAACAAAATTGTATCATGGTTCGATCTCTACTTCTAGGGCTTTTTCACACACACACACACTACAGAGACTGTTTTCAGTTGTTAATACAATTAGAATGACTGAAAAGAAACTAGTAACCTGGTTCTCTTGGTGACATTCACTGGATGCGCGGTTACTGGAGAAAAACGTCTGAGTTGGGGTATTCAAAAAAAAATAATAAAAACAAAATAAATTGCAAAACCAATTCAAAATGCAAAAATTGGTGCATTTTAAATGTCAAAATGAATGGTTAGCATATAAAATCAAAAAGAAAAGAAAAATGCTTGAATACCCAACGTATAAAGACCCTCCTTTGAGACCCGGCCTTAGTAAATGGAGGACCCAAGCTTAAGAATGATGGGGAACCGGTTCTATAATGACATTGATATCCTCTCTAGAGTATTGATACTTTAAAATTGTCTCCCAATTCCACAAGAAGCCCGGATAGTATTTCTCAAACCAAAGTGTTAGAATTGCCCCACAGTTCACTTAATGATTCGATGTGAAAATAATTTTCCTTCAGAATTGGCCTAAGGATTTACACTGTTTTTGCTTGAGGACAAGCAAAGGTTCAAGCGTGGGGGAGTTTGATAAGTCTATTTTTAGAGTCTTTTTAATAGTTATTTTCATTAAGTTTTTTTAGGTATTTTAAGTATATTTTATATCTTTGAGCTATTTTACTACAAATGTTTGCTTTTTATTTTCAGGTTTTATTTTGGAGCAAAAGAGAAAATATGAGCTAAAATGAAGAAAAAAGGAAATATTTGAGGAGGAGCAATTTTTAAGGCACTAGACACCCTCATGGGCGCCAAGGGCCCCAAAAACCCAAAACAGGAGAAAACTGGCCAAACTGGCGCAAGACAGGGACCCCTGTGCGCCATGGGCACCAAAAACGCAACACAGGAGCTGGCGCAGAGCCTGCGCACGACCCTGGAACATAGGCGCACGACCCTGGTGCAAAACTGGCGCACGACCCTGGCACATAGGCGCACGACCCTGGTGAAAAACTGGTGCAGAGCCTGCGCGCGACCCGTGCTATACCACGCACGACCCGTGCGTGTTTTCAACTGAAAATGGCCCATTTTGGCCGAACAAGGCGCACGACCCTGGCACATAGGCGCACGACCCATGCTTGCCAGCAACGCAGAACAGCGGTTGCCAGCACAAGGCGCACGACCCAGGCTCCATAGGCGCACGACCCTGGTGCAAAACTGGCGCAGAGCAGCCAAAATTGACTGGCCAGGGCGCACGACCCTAGCACATGGGCGCACGACCCTAGCACATGGGCGCATGACCCTGGCGCCAGACAAGTCAATTTTGGCTGCACCCACTTGCTGATGGCTATCTTTGCCAACTTGATTTGCCACTTTTTTTGGACCATTTTGCCCCTCCACTCAAGTGCCTTGGCCCTCATATTTTCCTTTAAATAGAGGCTTGATCCTCACTTGTAACCAAGCTTAAATTTTGGGAGAAAAATCCATGACAAGGTTTCCTCTAAGATTCATGACTTCACTTTAATTTCTCGCTTTTTACTTTCTCGCTTTTTACTTTCTCGCCCTTTTATTTTCCAAGTCATTTACTTTCCTTGCTATTTACTTTCTTGCCCTTTTACTTTCTCGCTCTTTTACTTTCTCGCTCTTTTATTTTCTCGCTCTTTTATTTTCTCGCTATTTACTTTCTCGCCCTTTTATTTTCCAAGTCATTTACTTTCCTTGCTATTTACTTTCTTGCCCTTTTATTTTCCAAGTCATTTATTTTCCTTGCTATTTACTTTCTTGCCCTTTTATTTTCCAAGTCATTTACTTTCCTTGCTATTTACTTTCTTGCACTTTTATTTTCTTGTCATATACAATTCCGCTATTTATGATTTTGCAATTTACCGCTTTCTTTTATTTCTCGCTATTTAATTTCATGTCTTTTCTTCTTCTTCTTCTTTCATATTTAATATGAGTGAGTAGATACAAAGTCTTGGGTTATTGGGAGTAATCCAATGATAGGTCCCTAATAATTCCCAAGACTATTCTCCACTCCAAATTGTTTTATATTTCAATCTAATTTTATTGTCCTTCAAATCTTATTTTAAACATCAAACGAAGAACCGAAAGGTGGAGTATTGATATTGAATCTATGAAATTAGACAAGGGAATCAACACATGAGAATAGTTTTGAAACTCTTGAGACATTTTAAAGGTGTTACGCTTAATGGGTTTTGGTGACAATCAACCATGAGAATAGGCTTGATTGTTGGTTCAAAACACGCTCTTGTACTCCGAAAGGAGACATTAGTTATATTCGCTGCCTTGTCTTTGAAATATATTACTCTTATAATTTGTTGAATAGTCTAAAGAAATTATTTTGGTTCCTCATTGTTGTGATAAAACTATAAACCTGAGATTGTTTGTTTTTATTTCTAAATTTTACAACTCCTAAAAACCATTCCTTCTAGCTAATCAACTTTGAAAAATTAAATTGGTAATCACCTAGGCTCTCCCTGTGGGTCGATAACTCTTTTATTACGCGATAAGACCGTGCACTTGCGGCCTATCAGTAGGATTCCCTTCTCAACAAGTCCAAAGACCAACTGCACCAGTACTAGACAACTCCATGGAAGCCTTATTGAAAGCATTTATGAGTAAAACAGATGCATTTATGAGTGATACGAAAGTCCAAATTCAAATTCATAATGCTTTTATCAAAATCATGGTGATTCAAGTTGGACAATTAGCCACAGCCCTTTCCCAAAGACCAAGTGGATCATTACCATTCACTACAGATGCATAAACCCCTGGGAAGGAGCATGTCAATGCTATATCTTTGAGGAGTGGGAAGGATTTGACAAGGCCATCTACTGTAAAAGGTATGGTAGAAAAGAAAATGAAAAAAATAGAAAAGAAAAAAATTCAACGAATACTGAAGCATCCAATGCTTCAGCATCGTTTTCAAGCAATGCTGGAGCATTTAATGCTGCAGCATCTGACACTGCACCTGTGCCACCACTTAAGTTTGTCCAAGAGTACCATCCTCCACCTTTCCCTCAAAGAGTGAAGAAGGCTCATGAAGACAAACAATTTGACAAATTCTTAGAGGTACTAAAGCAACTCCACATCAATGTTCCCTTGGTGGAGACACTTCAACAAATGCCAAACTATGCAAAGTTCATGAAGGAAGTGCTCACTAAGAGGAAGAGATTAGGAGAATTTGAGACAGTAGCAGTGACTCGAGAATGCAGCATGATCATGCAGAACAAGATCCCAAGGAAATTGAAGGATCCCGGAAGATTCATCATACCATGTTCTATGGGTAAATCTTACTTTGGTAATGCACTATGTGATTTGGGGGAAAGCATCAATTTGATGCCCAAATCCATATTTAAACAGCTTGGTATTGGTATTGTTAGGCCTACCACTGTTACCCTTCAGTTAGCAGATAAGTCCATAGCCTATCCTGAAGGGATAATAGAGGATGTGCTTATTAAAGTTGACAAATTTGTTTTTCCTGTGGATTTTGTTATTCTTGATTTTGACACTACAAAACAGGCAACCGGCGACGGTTATTCTACGGCGGTTTTGGTATAATCGTCGTCGGTGTCAATCTTGCGGCGGTTCACACGACGGTTATTTCAACCGCCTGTATTATTAAGTAAACGGCGGCGGTTTTTTGCCTACCTGCAGCGGTTTATAGAATGACAAAGTTGATGAAGGATCCTACAGCGGTTACATCATAATCTGCGGCGGTTGATATTTTTTTTTTCTTTGGTACATGTTGATCTTTTTTTAACAAGCACAAGCAGGTCCCAAATTTTTTCACCTCCATTTTTTTCATCAAAATAATTCATCCCTCCCAAATTTCCGTCTCTTTCACTTTCTAAACCACATCGCCACCCTCTGTAACGCCCCAATTTTATTAAAATCTATTTTTGAGATGAATTGGTAGAATGAATGAAGAAATTAGAGAGTTATTGGCATGGGAACCATGGTAGAAATGATTAGAATTGAGGTTCGGTTTTGCAGGTTTTGCATTCTCAATTGAACTCCGTTTTGTATGGTTATTGTTTAGTTGGAAAGTAGACTGAATTCCCTACAAAGTAGGCACTGGTTTCATCAAATTTCATTAAGAAATCAGAAAGGAAGTTTGGTTGCAAGTTGAGTAAGAAGTTCTGTCCAAGTTTGGTACCTCATTGTAGTATATTGAAAATCTGTACCAAATGGTTACTTATTTTGGAAATTAAAAATCATAGATAGAAACTACACTCCGAGAGCTTTCCAATGAGTGGTCATTTGTTAAAATCCGATGTCGTTTGCTATTTTAATCAAGAGAAGGAAGAAAAGAGTAGTCTGCGCATGTACGCTGTTGTTGCTGCCATTCTGCGCCTGAGTCACGCTCAAGTCGCGCCCCAAGCGCAAGTGCTGTGCGTGAGCAGCGTGAGTTACTGCCATTTCGCGCCCAAGTCGCGCCTGGCTTGCGCTCCGAGCGCGAGTTCGCGTATATAGCTGCGTTTCTGCGCAGCTAGGGCATTTTTCTTGCTGTTTTCACTCTTTTTATCATATCTTTGTCTCTGGAGCTCCGATTGTGACGCCGTTTGTTGCGTTCTTCTCCTATCGCAGAGGGCTTCGATAGGAGAGCAATTCCAGAGTTAGAATCCAGAAGTGGTGAGAACGAAAATTAATCTCCCTACAATCTAAGAGAGAGAGAACTTGCGATTGTGAGAAGGAGAGAAGAAGTGCAGATCGCGTGGATTGTTGCTGTTGTTTCGTAGGTGACTTGTAGTGATCTCTTGTATTCGTGAAAACCTAAGGTAAGGGTGAGCGTTTCGATTTGATATAATTGGGTATGTAACTGGGGTTTTGGGGGTTTTGATGTTATCGATATTATTTTGATGTCATTGATGTTATTTTGATGTTGTTGATGCCCTTTCGATGTTGTTAATGTTATTTTGATATTGTGATGAAATTGATATTGTGATGAAATTGATATTGTCGAAGAGTTTTGATGTCGTTTTGATGAATTTTTGATGATTTCTTGATGAGCATTTGATGATTTCTTGATGAACAAATCGTGTTTTGAGGTTGGTGATGATTGGAAAAGAATTCATGATGTGAATATGACTGTTTTCTCCACTGCTTCTTTTCCTGCTGTTTTCACACTATGTTCTCTACTTTCAAATGTGACATTTTTCCAATAATAAGGTGACGTTCCCGCAATTAAAATGTGAGTTTTTCTAAAATTAAAAGTGATGTTCCCTCATTTAAGATGTGAAGTTTTTCCAATTAAAACTATGATGTTATCTCAAACTTGAATTATGATGTTTCCTTTATAAAAAGGTGTTGCTGCCACTATTAAAAATGTGATGTCTCCTCTTTTTCAAATGTGGGGTGTCTAAGCTTAAAAATGAGGTGTTTTCTCGAATTGAAATTGTGACGATTCCTCAGATGAAAAATTGTGATGCTATGTTTATATAAATGAGTCTCTGTGAAACGTTATACTACTAGTGTACTCATTGATTATGGCTAGACTGTGGTTTACCACTAAGGTCAGTTTACTATTTTATAACACGCTAAGCTAAAAGATAACTGAAATATACATATATATATACTTAATGTTGATGATGGTATGTATAACTATAATGATGTTGCAATATGATTCTGATGAATATGACGAGTTCACTCTATGAGTGATTCTGATGATGTGATCTATATGATTTTGATGAATATGACGAGTTCACTTTATGAGTGATTATGATGATGTGATCTATATGATTTTGATGAATATGACGAGTTCACTCTATGAGTGATTATGACGATGTGATCTATATGACTTTGATGAATATGACGAGTTCACTCTATGAGTGATTATGATGATGTGATATATATGATTTTGATGATTATGACGAATACACTCTATGAGTGTTTTATGATGATGATGAGTACTCCAGGTGAGTGTTTGATGAGTTGCACATGCGTTCATAGAGTCTCATGGCATGTGCATACTACGACGAATAGGCTTCGGCCTCTTATTGATGATGATATGCCTTGAGTGGTTTTTGATGATGATATGCCTTGAGTGGCTTTTTATGACGAGATGGTACCATCATGCATATACCCAGGTGTGGGTTGCATTTACATGCATAATCATGACTGTGAGTTGTTATTGTTCGTGGTTTGAGCTGGTGTTTGTGATAGTGACGTGGTGATGATGATGATGTTGTGTGATGATATTGTGTAATTGCTTGTTCTCATTCTCCATTATGCACTTGATTATGTTTTATTGAAATTCTCACCCCTTCTGCTTGGAATGTTGCTCTATCGTGGCAACGCTGCAGGTAACCGCGAGTGAAGGTCCTGCTGCCTTCTTGATTAGCTGTTGGGATGTTTTGAGTCGCTCTCTGATATTGTAGCACCTAGGGGCGGGGTTGAAGTCGATAAATTATTTAACTAGCTGTTTAATGATTTTATTGATGTTTTGAGACGTGTTTGAGCGACTTTGGTGAGTTATTGCTATTTCCGCTGTGATGAGATTATTTTGAAGTTTAACTTTTATGACGATTGCGTTGTTGCACAAATTTTAATGGTGCAGGCGATGAGTTTTTATAAATGAAGATGTGACATTTCTTTTCTACTAATTAAATATTATTTTCGAAAATGAAAATACTCTGATAATGACGTGTAAATTAAGGGGTAGAAAAGGGGTGTTACACCCTCCACCTTCGTCAGCACCACCGTCGTCAACACTACCGCCTTCTACTGTCGTCATCACCGCCGCCTTCCACCGTCGTCATCACCTCTTGATCACTCTCGCTCTCGCAAGCTCTTCTCTCGCTCTCTCAAGTCTTCTCTCGCTCTCGCTTGATTTCAATCACTAGTCGAAGACATGAATCACAGATTGAAGAGCTTCTACATGCACCATTGGTAACTTCTTCGTTAAACCCTAATCGCTTCTCTCTCCCCTTCTATTCCACGTGCTATCACTCTAATTTCAGATTTACCTTTAAAATTTCCAATTGACTTGGATCCAATTTCGTTTGGTTGCAGGATTCTAACAATCCCAGGGATGCGTTGCTTCAATTTCGTTTGGTTGCAGGATTCTAACAATCTCACGGACGCTTTGATTAAATTTTGGTTCGTTGCAGAAATCTTTGAGTTTCGCTTTCAGATCCACCTTCACTTTCGGATCCAACTTCTCGCTCTCACTCTCTAGTTTCTCTCGCACTCTTTCTTCACTTCCTTTATCTTTGTGGATTTTGATTTTCTGATCTGATTTCATTTATCTGCAATTGCTTCAATCAGTTATGTATTTCATTAGGTTTTCAATTTGTGTATCGAATTTGTGCAACTATGATTTCCTTATTTGATTCTAATTTCAATTTGACCTAATATGCAAGCATTGCTATTATTCCGTGATTTTAGTTTTTTACCATACATGAATAGGTTACAAGCACCTAAGATGCAGATCATTTTCATCCTGAGAATGCAAATAGGAAGAGCATATTTAAGGATGTTTATTTTGGTGTATAACTTTAAACAATTCTTTCTTCTTAACAAAAATTTTTTCTACTGAAAGTTTATGTTTCCAGGTTGAAAATATACTTCCCCTCTATGATGTTCCCAACATCTCAGACATTCCTCATTCCTTTGCTTTTAAGAGTATGTTTTCCCCATTTTCCCCTAATCATTGAAGTTCTAATTGTCTTATTTGTAGGTATTTTATCTTACACATTGGTTTTTTTCTGGTGTAGGATGAAAAGGCTCATGATTCAATATTTAAAGTGTTGAACTATAAAGGGTTAGTTTGCTAACTCATGACTCAACTTGATGAATTTAGAGAAATGTCTATCTTTTATGATTTAGAGAATGAACTAGTAGTTTATTGCTTATTCTGTCCAATTAAGAAAGCATCTGTATCCATTTCAGTTGTGCAACTTGTACATGTATATGGAAGACCCCGCCCTACCTTATATTGTAGTATACAGCTAGCTGATACTATGTTTTTCCATTTTAATTTACATTCCTACTTGTAGATCCTGGTGCTACTGTCAACGATTTAGTTTCTAGCCATTTTAAAGAAGGTGGAATTTGTTCCATCAATTGCTCTAAGATTTGGTTAAACATTAGTTAAATGATACTCACTTATTGATAGTCTTTTCTGGTTTTATTCTTGTTGGCAACCAAGATGTTAGGGGTAAATGAGTTCATCAGCTCCAAAGATCATGACATACTTGGAGATTCCCATCTATGATCTTCAGCCACACAAATCTTTTGCAGAGTTGTCAATGTGAAATTACTTGTGAACAGGTAAGTTTATTGAGCTCTCTCCTGTTTCATTCACATGTATTGTATCTACTTAACTCACATCAAGTTGCACTCTTTTGTTGCATCTTTTCATTTGGTCTAGCTTAATTGTTTTTTTTTTTAAAATTAAAAAATTCCCATTGACATGCCAATAAGGAGAATGATGGCGTTTACACAAATGTTACTTTTCTTCCCCAGACAGAGGTATTTGTCAAGTTATTTCTATTCTTGCATTTTGGTTTGAACTTCTTCTTTGGAAATAGCCTAGTTTTTGAGTAAAGATTTGGATTCTTTTAATTTTTTATCTTTGTTCGTTTATTTGAAGGAAGAACACTAGCATAAAATGATATTTATCATGCAACAATTGCTTACTTTGCTTTGGCCCCAACTTTCCTACACACAATGACATGTTACAACCTCAAATGGAAGTTATTAACAAGAGAGATGTAGAGGTTTTCTTCATGTGGCAAATGTATAAAAGATTAGAGCATGAGCTAGAAAAGAAGAGAGAGATCAAAGAGCAGATTGCACAAACAGTGAAACGTAAGAATCATTTAGATGGCAGTGTGGAATTAATTGGATTATTACGGTCCAGGAAAAGGTTCTTCAATTCTACATTCCGTGAGTGATTCTGGTCTTCCCCTTGTTGATGACCGGACATGCTTAAAATCAATGGTAAAAACTAAAAACATAGATGAAGTTCATTGGTTAGTATGTAATTTTTGACAAGAATTCTTGTAATATTTTTTTTGAATGTAATGAAGTCAATTATAATTTAATTGTTGTTTCTTTAAATTTTTAGTTGTTATCATATGCTTATATATATGTACCAAAAAAATATGATTATATAATATTTGACCATTCCAAACGATTCAACTATCAGCCAAATTAAAAAAAAATTAAATTTTTTTTTTAAAAAAATTGCTTGCGGCGGTTTAGAACCGCCCCTAAATGTAATTTCAAATAGTTTAGCGGCGGTTATGAACCGCTGCAAATTGAGAAACCGCCGCCGAACATCCTCAAAACCGTCGCAGATAGCTAAGGATATTGGCTTCATAAATAGTTTAGTGGCGGTTCTAAACCGCCGCAAATAGAACATTGCCGCAACATTCCTCAAAACCGCTGCAGAAATATGGGATATTAACCGACAGTTTAGCGACGGGTTAGAACCGCCGCAAAATGCAAACCACCGCCTAAACCGCCGCAAATTACTGCTCCAGGCGGTTATTCCAGCGGTTGCCAAAATCACCGCAGAGTTTCCTCGCAGCGGAGGTAACTGTAGCGGTTCTGGAACCGCTGCGAGGGGCATTTGGCAGCAGTTAAAACCGCCGCAGATTTCTTTTTCAACCGCCGCCGCTTTCCTGTTTTGTTGTAATGTGATGCAGATAAAGAGGTGTCTATCATTCTTGGGAGACCATTCCTAGCTACTGCCCAGACTTTGATTGATGTCCGGAAGGGAGAATTGACTATGAGAGTCAATGATCAAGAGATTAAGTTTAATGTCATAAATGCTCTCAAGTATCCCACTGAGGATAATGAGGAGTGTTCAATTGTAGTCTCTTTAGATCAAGTAGTGCATGAGCATTTCCACAAGCAGCATGACCACTTGGTCAATGCTCTAGCATTGACAGAAAAAGAAAAGCTTGTGGAAGAAGGTGTGTTATAAGGTGAGGCTGCTGACAAAGAAATTTGGACAAGAAAACATGAGTCAATGGAGCTGGAAGACTCAAGCTTCAAAGGAAATGTCCCAGCAACTGAAAGTTTTAAGGAGAGTGAAGGAGGTAGAAATGGATCAGAAGAAGAAGGGAGTGTTAAGGAGATTGTGCTTGAGCCAGGCCCTAAAGCAGCCCTCAACCAAAAATCAACTACCTCACCCCAATCCCCACCTCACAAAAATCCAACTCCACAATCTTCTCCCAAATCAGCTACCACCACACCAACCAAAACACCACCCAACCAGCCTATACTGACACTCTCACCACCAAAATACACCAAAGGAATTCAAGACACTACTAAGATCCACCAACCAGAAACGTTCCAGCCACCACCTCAACCAGAAGCACAAGTTGAAGTGAACCTTGTTGTGGCATCTGTTATTACAGCATCTGCTAAACAAGTGAATGCTGCAGCAACTGCTGTAGTAACCAAGAAAGTCCAAAGACAAGAGCTAAATAAAGGGAGACAAGTTCTTTTATCCAACTCAAAGCTTAGAGTACTCCCTGGAAAGCTCAATTCTAAGCAGTTAGTGTGACATCCGTGGCTGACGAGGGCGGGGAGTGATCGCTGGTGCCCAAAAAGTTGGCACGACAAAGAGCGGCTCCTGGGCGAAGGGACACGTGAATGAACTGATTACGCACCAGAATGAGAGGGATCCTGAGGCTGTGGAGGTATGGGACTATACAGTTGAATGAAGGCTTAAAAGAATTGATTTGGACTACCTATACCAACAAAAAGCATCTTCTTTTGGGGAGCCCTTCCCATAAGAACTCCATAGTTAAGCGTGCTTGACTTGGAGTAGTAGTGGGATGAGTGACCTTCTGGGAAGTTTCCTAGAAAGCATGCAAGTGAGGACAACGCATGCTGGAAAGACACGTGTTGGTTTGTGGGGCCAGTTGACAGTTCTGAAAGCAGTCTGGGATGTTACAGTCAGGACCATTTAAATTGGTGAGAGTGTATCCTAATGGGGCAGTGAAATTGTTTGATGAAGCCAGTAGTTGCCCATTCAAAGTCAATGGTACAAGGGTGAAGCAGTATTATGGAGCACATGTGGTGAGGGACAAGGTCACCACAGAGTTACCAAAACTCTAACATGAGGCTTAGTCTAGCTAAAGATTATAAATTAAGCGCTACTGGGAGGCAACCCATATTTTTAGGACAAATTATGTTTTGTGTGTTTTTGTTTTTACTTTTGCAGGTGTGAATGAGTGGTCTTGTGCAGATGTTGTCCATTATGCAGAATTCTGATGCTGTAGCACCATGTGCATCAGCATTCATGGCTGAAGATATCTGTCACAAGACTTAGTCTGACTGACGACTCTTAAACCAAGCGCTATTGGGAGGCAGCCCAGAGTTTTAAAATTGTTTTTATTTTTGTTGTTGTTGCAGGACTGGTGAGTTGAATGAGTGAAGTGAGCTTTCACTGTGAAGTTGTAGCCTCTGATGCTATAGCATCACATGTAGCATCCATTGCTGCAGCAACCACTGTTACAGCTGAAGAGGAGCCCAAGAAGGAAAGGCAGAGACCCATTGAGAAAAGCCAAATCAAGGGCCCAAAAGAGCAAGCATACCAAGCCAAGAATCACATATAAGTAACCCTTCCCTTTTAATGTTTTTTGTTATTGTTGTTATGAGTTTTTCAATGAACTTGCTAGATGTTGTAGCATCTGTAATAGCATTCAACGGTTATATAGGATTTCAAAATTCTGTTGTGTTGTGTTGTCATTGGTTGTTTTGTTTTTGTCTATGTTGTCTTTTGTTTTCAATAAATCTGCTCGCTGCTGTAGCATCTGTAATACCATTCAGCAGTTGTGTTGTGTTAAATGTTGTTGTGTTAGATGTTTTTAATTTTAGTATTGTAGTGTCCAAAAGGCCTCTCTCTCATTAGAATTGCATAAGCAGTGAGGACACTGCTGGTCTTTAAGTTGGGGGGAGGACTTATATATGCTATGTTATGTGCTATGTATGATATATGTTTGTGTTGTATGTTGTTGTTAGGTATATTTTGTATGTTTTTAAATGTGATAGTATGTTAGATATGTTAATGTTTTGGTTAAAATTTTTAGAAGCATGATTAGCTGAAACTCTTTATAAAACCCGTGCCTTTATGAACTGATTTGTTATGATGATATACAAGCAGCCTAGTTTTAACAATGATCAAAATTATTGCTGCTTCAACACTCAAAAACTGAGCTCAGAAAGGAACTTAGCTAACTAGAAAACAATATGATGCTAAAGATAGTATTAGTGAACCAAGATCAATGCTAAACTTTTACTAAAAATCTAGAATAGCATAAAGAATTAAGTTTGGGGGTGCATCAGTGATATTAAGGCTAAGTATGATAATTATAGGAAAGTCAGTGCAATAGGCTTACAAATTACTACAAATTCAATGTCATGTAAAAGCTATATTTGTCTGAAATAAATGTTGTACCCATTCCAAAAATGCATGATAAAAAGAACAAAAGATCAGAGGTAGTGGTGACTAGGTCATCGGAGAAAGGAGCATCTGGGGGATCCATCCGAGTGCCACCTGATGAAGGTGAAACCGCATCAGGGACCTCCCCCAGTAGCAACCCTCGGTTGGAGGAGGCTGGACCGTGGTCACAGGTAAGTCCTCTGCATGACCGTGGGCAGGCTCTTCCAAGAGGAGACACAGGTTGTCCCATGACGCCGTATCCCGACAAATGTCATCTTGGTTTCTTTCCAAATCATAAGCAAAAAACGATATTTGGGACTCTAGATTTTTGATACGACGATCCAAGGGAGTGCTCAAAAGATATACACGGTTCTGCTCTTGAATGACCTCGGTGAGTCTGCGGGCAGCATCTTCTCGTCGCGGGCAGAGGTCTTCTAGTTCTTGTTGAAGGAGAGAAATCTCTTTTTCAATGTATAAAATGCGGCGCCTAGTCAATTCCTCCTCGGTTATGACCCGTTTTTGCTCTACTTCTGTTTCAAGATAAGTATTGGCATACACCCGTTTCTCCACCTGTAAAGTGGCCAGATGATCCAATACTTGCTGAGAAGTATCTTGGCCGGCCAGGGCAGTGGAGACTATCCTGAGAAATCTCTGGCTCCGAGGGTCCTGCATCAGGTGCATGGGGACTATCATGAGAAATGGTGACAGGGGCCTTCCGGGGATAGGAGGTCAGGGAAGGAAAACAAGACTCGTAAAGGAGAACAAAACTGATAAAGAAAAATAAGAAGGACCATAGTATACCTTGGGTCTCTTAGGTGGTCGATCGGTTGTGACCAGAGTGGACCTCTTGGTAACGGCGGGAGTATGTGGAATTTCTTCGACAATGGATATCGTTCTCCTACGAAAAATGATGGGCTGATCGTCGTCGCTATCTGCGTGAGGAAATATACGAAAACCCAATGTCAAAAGAGCTGACGAATACGACGAAGCCGCAGTAGAGGAAGAAAAGGAAAAGAGCTATTTACCTGGCACAAGATTCGAGGTAGTGGTGACTTATCGCC
Organism: Astragalus membranaceus; assembly: GCA_039519185.1. Classification (NCBI taxonomy): domain Eukaryota; kingdom Viridiplantae; phylum Streptophyta; class Magnoliopsida; order Fabales; family Fabaceae; genus Astragalus; species Astragalus membranaceus. Next base: position 18,379,407 of record CM076847.1, on the reverse strand, counting down.
GAGTGGAAGACAGAGGCTTGGAAATGTTGGTTCTACCTTTCTTGGCGACCAAAGGAGTTTTACTTGTGGTCATCGGTGAAGGATCTGGGGCAGGCTCTCTGTAGGGCTGCCGAGGAATTGAGCAAGATATTCGTTGAGTGGCTGAGGAAAGACCAACCCTCTGACACCAAAACACCAGTTGGTGAAAGGCCGAGGTCTCTCCCCCGTAGGTCTTCTAGTGAGCCCATAATGCTGTCATTAACTCTATCAAAGCCGTCCACGATGATTTGAGCCACACGCCCATCGGTAATGCCCTCGCCGAAGCGGATCACCGGGGTACTTATAAGGCAGAGGTGCATGCTGCGTTAAGCCGAATTGCTGGCACAAGAAGTTGGGATGATAATATTCTGCAAACACTTCACTATAGCGGGAGGCACCACGATAACTCTTGCGGCAACGACGGAGCGACACTTGCTGCGAACTACGGCGCGTTCTGACACAGGGAGGCTTGATTGGGGTCCCAGAAAGGTAGCTCAGTTGGCGAGTTAAGAGACATGAAGGAGTTGCAAGAAGGAGGTCCAGGGTTCAAACCCCGGAAACTAAATTCTCCTACCCCCACTAACGGTTGCTTATAAAAAAAAGGCTTAATTACAGTTTTGGTCCCCCTATTATGACCAATTTTCGATTTTGGTCCTTAAAGTTTTAATTTGACGATTTTGGTCTCCCTATTTTCCCAATTTGAAAAATCAAGGTCCCCCACCCCAATTTTGACTCAGTTTGACTGACTCATCCTACGTGGCAGCCCACATGGACTGCCACGTAGGCACACCCCCCCACCCCACCCCCCCACCCCCCCCACCCCACCCCCCCACCCCTTCTTCTTCCTCGTCAACCCCCCTCCCCCTTCACTGTTCCCCCTCCCCCTTCACTGTTCCCCCTCCCACCGTGAACCCCCCTCCCCCTTCACTGTTCCCCCTCCCACCGTGAACCCCCTCCCTCCCCTCCCCGTCGCTCTCGCTCTCCCTCCCCTCCCCGTCGCTCTCGCTCTCCCTCCCCTCCCCGTCGCTCTCCCTCCCCTCCGCGTCGCTCTCGCTCTCCCTCCCCTCCCCGTCGCTCTCGCTCCCCGTCCCCGTCGCTCTCGCTCTCCCTCCCCTCCCCATCGGTCTCCCTCCCCCTCCTTCGTCGCCTCCCCATCGGTCTCCCTCCCCGTCGCTCTCTCTCTCTCTCCCTCTCTCTGCGCGAAGATCTCTCTCTCTCTCTCACTCTCCCAGATCGCAGATTTGTGATCCTCTCCTCTCCTCGTCGCGTCGGTCGCTCTCGGTGGTGGGTTGGGTTGGGGTGGGGTGGGATGGGGGTGGGGTGGGGTCGGTGGTGGTTTGGGGTGGGGTGGGTGGGGTGGGGTTTGGGTGGGGTGGGGGGGGGGGGGGGGGTGGGGTGGGGGGTGGGGTAGGGGGGTGGGGGTGGGGGGGGTGTGCCTACGTGGCAGTCCACGTGGGCTGCCACGTAGGATAAGTCAGTCAACTGAGTCAAAATTGGGGTGGGGGACCTTGATTTTTCAAATTGGGAAAATAGGGGACCAAAATCGTCAAATTAAAACTTTGGGGACCAAAATCGAAAATTGATCATAATAGGGGGACCAAAACTGTAATTAAGCCTAAAAAAAACATATATAAAGCCATCACCACATAAATCTTTTTCTATGGGAAAATTATCAATTAAAATTCTGGTAGTAGGTTATCACTACATGATGTTTTTTTTTTCGTTAGTAATCAGTAATGAATTTAATATTTTAGTCAAAAAAAAAATAATGAACTTAATATATGTGGTTTTTTTTTTGTCTAAACTTAATATATGTGGTTTAGTTGACTATATATGTTATCGTTTTAAAAAAAAAAAATTATATGTTGTCGTGTGGAGCTGCATAATAAATATCATATGATTTGTTAATTTTAAATTATAAAGTAACTGCCTGTCTGGTCATTGCTTAGCGTAACTGCTTATAGTTATACAACTTATACTCATGTCTGTGTATTAAAAGCGTAGAGTAGTATCTGGTATCCGTCATTTTTTCTACTACTACCGGACAAAACGAGATGCCGTTTGGGTAGAAATTCCTTTCGTTGTCTCAAAGGGAAACACATGAGCTGTTCACTCTTTCATCGTTTCAATTTCAACCCGTGGCGCTTTGCTCTCTCCGCTCGATGAAATGAAATGGAAAATGCAAATGGAAGAAGTAGAAGCGATTCTAGAGAAAATTTGGGACCTACACGACAAACTCAGCGACGCTATTCACTCTATTTCTCGATCTCACTTTCTCACCTCCATTAAAACGCTCAAAAACACTTCTCATTCTCAAAACATTGCTACCGCTACTAAAACGACTGAACCCGTCGAAAACGGCGCTGGTTTCGTTTACGTGAAGGACTTTCGCCCTGAAAACGACGACGTTGATGATGCCGTTCATGAAGCGAAGAGTCTCAATGCTATAAGAACCGCTCTTGAGAACCTCGAAGATCAGCTCGGGTTTTTCCATGTGAGTTTTGATTTTCTTTTACTTCGGTTTTTTTGTTGGCTTTTAATTCTTTATGATGATGTGGTTTTTTTGCTCGTTTTGGTTCAGTAAGCAATGATAGGGTTTGGTTTACTGGTAATTAGTTGCGAAATTGGTTTTTTGGTGTTTAATTGAATGTTTGATGTGATATAATTTGAAAATTTGGGAAAATTGAATGTTCGTCTTGTTTATGGTTTTTGTCCTTTTGCTTCTCACATTTTGTGGCACAGATACTAGCAACTGTTTGTGGTTGTGGACCTTGAAATTTAGATTAAGTGACTCTTTGAGGCATAGGAAAGATAGGATGCAAATGTATGTAGGACTATTTCACCCTTTAGAATTCGAGTTTCACCTTTTAGAACTTGAGTTGATAGATAAAATATTTATATAGGATGAAATAGCATTGTATGGGGGCTTAATTCTGTTATACCTACTTTTGTTGAAATTAAACGAAGCCTTGCTTTGAATTGATTGTTAGTTTTGATTTTGAATACTCTGTTTGAGTATCAAACATGTACTGGATTAATGTGGCTGAGTTGAAGAGTAGGGATACTTGTACATGACACTGGTGACCAAGTGGACGGAGGAAACAAACGAAAGGATGAATCATGTTAATAGTCGGATTTGATTTGATTAATAAGGTCATGTTCGAGTATCTACAAGAAGAGTAATGGTAACAAAAATTCATGCAGTTAAATGTTTCAATGATTTTGTTTATGTATTTGTTTGGGCTGCAGTGATACATTGCTCAATGATAGTACCTCCTTTCAAAGGTTCCGAAAGAAGTCTTTATCCACTTCAAAGCAATCACCGTTTTTGAAAATGAATTAGAGCCACTTCATTTTGTTGGAAGACAGGAAATAAAGAGACTTCTTCCTTCCTGTCTAGAATTCATACCAGATTAGATAGTCTCTTAAACTTTATTTTAGATCTGGTTCAATAAACTTTATTCCTGTCTAGAGATCACGAGACTGGCTGCAATACGTTTTCTTCTTATATGTTTACATTTACATGCTAAACATTTCTGCTAAACATGCAGCCCTTTTCATAAAGGGAGAGGGAGACACCACGTGTTTCCCCCATCTGTGATTTTCTAAAAGCATCACGATACCTGTCCTCCTTTTTGGAGGTTGGAAAAAAATAAGACCTCTGTATCAGCATTCAACCGAAGAACCGACGCCTCTCCAGCAGAACATACAAACAGAAAAAAAAAGAGCGAGAGAGAGAGACCGCAAGTAAGGAACAGAAAAGGGGACACCATCATCAAACCCTAGTGCAACTAAACCCAAATCCCAACCTAGTTTCCCTGTCACCCCAATCAAAATGATGGTAAACTTGTGCACCGCAACGATTCAAACTAGCTAGCAATGTTGTCAAGATTGAGATCCTCCCTAATCAGGAGGGGGTTGCAAGATTGTAAAATGTAAGGTTCTAACAACGACGGTGCAACCCAACCCGAAAATTTCCCTTTTCTTGTGATCGCAAGACTTTGAACTATCTCATGATCTCTATGATCTTACACGCGATCTTTCTCTCTCCAATCCTACTAAGGTCGTATAATCTTATGATTTAGATCGTGATCTTGACAACACCGCAAAGTAGTATTAGTATTAGTGGTACACAGTTTCTTAGACAAGTTCGTTCACATACCCTTGTGAATCCCATTAAGCTTTCTCTTTAGTGCCAAGACATCGTCTTGTGTTTGCTCCAGTTTTAATTGCAAGCAGTTTGAGATGGTGCCGAGTGTCTACAATTTGCTCCCATTCTCTTCCACTCAAGCCTCCAAGGAAGACCCGAAGAGGAAATTGTGATACAATAGAATTTCTTGAATCCAGAGAGTCTCTAGTGGTGAGAAACCAACAATATGAACATGGACACTCTGGAGTTGGAAATAGGAGCCTTTGAATGCCGAAACTGTAGTTGTTTTGTTGATTTGTGTTAGTGTAGACGGCGGTGACTTTTTTGGGCTCAGAATTTTGCGAGGGAATTTGGGATCGATAATTTTGGGGGTGGTGATGTTAGGGAGGAGTATTAGGAGGATTGGTTAGGATCAGGTTCAATGACAATGACTTTTTGGTATGAAAAGAGGAGTTACCGCAGGAGACGTTGAGAACGAACCTTGCACACTCGAAGCAACTCTAGGGAGTCCCATGGCAGCTGGTGATGGCATTGGTGGATCCTCTCTCTCTCTCCCGATTCTGTTTCCTTCTTCCTTTTCTTTTTCCTTTTTTTGTTTCCTGGTTGCTGCTACAGGCTACAGCTTTCTTTTCCTTCTCTTGAGCAGCTACTATTTTAAGCAAAAGCTATCAAAGCAAAAAACTACATGGCCAAAAAAAAAACTGGCTGCATCTGGTCAGAGGAACAAGTCCATAATTGGATGGAGGTCCATATTAGAGAGACCCCAGATTCAATATGCAGTAAGTTTATAAATTGTGATAATCATGATACATGCAATATTCCCTGTTATGACAATCACAGTATCATATTGGTAGTTCTGACATTAAACAAATGAATTTCGGGAAATAGAGAAAATTAAATGGTTGTTTGGAAGTGGGAGTTGTGATATTTTAGTGTACCAAATGTGGCAGGTTGGTGCAATGTTATAAAAGACCAATATAATACTCCTGTTTTACTACTAATCCAAGTCAAGTAGCGTGAAACAACCAGAACAAGCTTAGTCCAATAAAATACTATTTCCACATAGGCATAGCATAAGTTATAACACTTACCATCAAGATGAAGCTTTCTATTCCCTTGCTTGTTACAAGTACACACCCTTAAAGAAGAAAAATAACCATATAATGGGTGCTTCCTCAACCTTAGCTGGAAAGACACCTATGTAAGACGACCCATCTTGAACTCAAAAAGTCAAGTCATTCTCACCTGGAAGTTGGAATGAATAGAGTTTATCAATATTAGATTTAAGTCAACCAATTTTGAGTATCCGTGTATTATATATAGTTAAAAGGCTAAATTATAGTTTTGGTCCCCCTATTTTCAAAAATTCAGACATTTGGTCCCCTATTTTAAAACTCAGACATTTGGTCCCCCAATTTTAAAAAATCAAATACATTTAGTCCGAAGAGGGACCAAATGTCTTTGTTTTTTTAAAATTGGGGGACCAAATGTCTTTGATTTTTTAAAATTGAGGGACCAAATGTCTTTGATTATTAGCCATAAAAAACTGAAAATTCCTCTTGGGACTAAATGTCTTTGATTTTTTAAAATAGGGGGACCAAATGTCTGAGTTTTAAAATAGGGGGACCAAATATCTGAATTTTTGAAAATAGGCGGACCAAAATTTTAATTAAGCCTAGTTAAAATTAGCTATTTTCACCTCTCATGTTTTCAGTTGATATACCCCTGGTAGATGCATCCTATGTATGTAATGTGCACACACATATTAGAGCATTAATTTTGAATTTGAGACCCAAAAGCTTTGAAAATTTGTTGCATTACGGAAACTGAATTATGCTAGAAAATGGCTCAAATTAGCTTGTAATGCAACTTGTGGAAGTAAAGAACATCATGAGAGAGGTAAAACTAAATAATAGAACCAACACAAATTAAGGGATAAATTGGAAACTCCCTTTGATTAATTGAAATCGGGAACTAACTCCCTTTGATTACAGATAAAACACTGAAATGGAGAAATAATCTCGTTGGAGGAATTCAAAAGACAATGACAAAGAAACACAAACAGAGCCTTCCCTCTCAGAAGAGAAAGACCCTCTAGCCCAATTTTTTCTGTTCCGCTTAACTGAATGCCTTTCCAAAGTGAGATCACCCTTTTAGAATATTCTCATGCCTCTCTCCTCTGATTTCCTCATCTTCCCATCCAATGTCTCACTGCCACGTGGGCAGTTTGTTACTCTCTCTCCTTCTCCACCATTTTTGCCATCATTTCCTTCAGCACTCAATTCATTCTCTGCTGCCAGCGTCTCTTGCTGCCCCTCACAACTACTATCCTTAATTCCTCTTTTACCCTCCTCCTATTAACATGTTTTAGGGTGCCTATCACTAAGCAAATGGAAGCAAAGCTAAATGCAGCTAACCATGTTTAAAGAGAGTTAAACAATTCTAACTGCCAAGGTAGTCAGAATCGCAATTATACTTGTGTAATCGCATGTTTTAGCGATTTCACAGCCCTCCAACGATTATGATGCGTAGTAGCAAGGTAGTCAAAATCGAGAGTATACGCATAATCGGAAAGTGGATGTAAAATTGTAAATTGTAGAATCGTAACTATAATTATAAGATTATACAAAATTCATCAAACACATATATTGAAGGTGTATTATATATTAAGGCTCCCATCAAGCTGCTGGAGTTTTCTTACCACTTGCTCTGATGGCCATGGGATTACCAAAGAAGCCTTCTTGTGCATGGAAAGCGTCCATTTGAGCACCGGTTAAAGCTTGTTCATCAAGATCGGGAACCAATCTCCCATCCCCCGCCCTTACAAACCGACCTGTCTTCCATAAGTAAGACGTGGCAAAGCGAGTTAACCCAGGTCTCACCAAATCTTTTCCTTTTGTGTGGAAGTGAAGCAGAGTAGTGAGAGATGTCCTAGAATAAATAAATGTGGTAATCCTTTTGGCCTTTGGAGTTGTCTTTTGATGAATAGGTATATTCTTTTCAAGGTCTTCCAACATCAGGACAATGCAATGTGCTCCACAAGGCGTCCAGTACAACCTTTTCCTTTTCTCCATCAACTTTTCACCGACAGATTTGTAGTTTGTTCTGTTGTCCACCACAACCTAGACAACATTCTCTTCACTAACCTCCTCAACAATGTCGTCAACCATTTTAATGACTCTATCAACAGTTTTGGGAAAAGCAGAAGCATCAATTGACCTTAGAAACACAGTTCCCCTTGGGCTATTCACCAAAAAGTTTATTATTGACCTCCTCCTCTTGTTGGTCCATCATCAGTCAGTATGGTGCAAGCTACTTTCTTCCATGTAGCTCTATGTGATCCCAAAGCATCATTGTGGCAATAACTTCTTGCTTCGAATATTTGACTTTGCTATCATTAATGGATGGTGGCTTAAATCGTAAGCCATGTCTTGAAACATATTCAACCATAATACTAAATTCTTTACTCCTTGCCACATTGAAGGGGTAGCATTGTTGTAGAAAAACCTTGCAATATGCTTATATGCATCTTCTTTCAGTTCCTTCTTAAGCACATTATTGATGTTGGGTTGTGAGCTAAATCCCCTCTTCTTAAACATATCTTTAATATTAGAGGGTCTGCCAACAAACTCTACCTCATTGTTTTTCCCTTTTTCTCCACCTGAACCTGATCCTCCAACTCGGTTCTTGTTCGTTTGATCAATCTTGACTGCAACTCAATAACAATTCGAAGCATGTCTTTCTTCACTTCTTTCGGAACAGCCAAACATGCTCCGGTATCTTTTTGCGTCCCGACCAAGTGATGCTTAAATCGATATACCCCTCCTGAAACTATCTTATGACAAAATATGCATTGAATTTTTAAAGCCTCTCCATTAACTATTTTATGACAAGGGTGACTTCAACAGAACCGTCGATAGCAGTGGCATTAGCATTTTGAGCTATTAAAGGAAAGCAAAAACAAACAGGCCCATAATTGCAGGCAAAAATAAAAAGTGATAGTTGTTCTGCCTCTGTTGAGAAGAGATAAACCGAAGGAAGTGCAAGAAAAAAGAAAAGTGAAAGAACTCAAAGAAGAAGCATGTGAAAACCTGGGTTGTTGAGAAGAGATAAACCGAGGCTTTGTTCTACCTCTGTTCACGAGCAAGCAGAGCACACCAAGCACGGAACCAAACAACCAGGTAGGATGGAAGGGAAGCCTCTCATGAACTGGGTATGGAGCAAGAACGAATAGGGTGGTGGGAGACGGTGTAGCGTCGCAAATGAAGGGTCAGGGTGGGAGGGAAAGGAATCGCGCAAGGAGAACATAGAAGCAAGAGAGAGAGAAGCTATTCTCTTTTTTTATTTTCGAACAAGCATGATATCACTTACATGAAGGATGACCCCTTATTCATAAAGGATGACCCAATTGCAGGAGAAAATAATAAATAGAAATCATTATTCCATAGAAAGGTAGGTTTATATAACTGCTAGAAGGTTGACCTAATGTAAAGGATTCTAATTTGGTTTTTGGGAAGATATAAGAAATATAATGCATAAAATGAACTAACAAGATAGGAATATGCAATAGCCATTGTTTCCCCCTAGTTTCTTCTGGAACATGAAAAGTTTTATCAATCAGTTAACTGAATTTGTGTTCTTTATCGTCATGTTTTTGGCCATATTTGTGATTTTGTTCTAACTTAGAATTTCATTTTGTGATTTGTAGACTATTCAAACACAGCAGCGTGTTGAGAGAGATGCTGCCATTGCACGTCTGGAACAGAGTAGAATCGTTCTGGCAATGAGACTGGCAGAACACCGTGGTAAAAAATATGAAGTCATTGAAGAAGCTCTTGCTTTTGTTGGAGATGTACACGATGCTGGCTGCCTTGTTTCTCCTGACGTTTATGGACAACCAAAATGTTCCGCTGGGAAAGAGAAGAGATCGAATATCCTTATCAATGTTTTTATCTCAAGTTTTAATTTTGTGAAGAAATCTCTTGGATTGGATCATATGGGTGCAGTAGTGGGCAATGCTGCTTTGCTTGCAGTTAGCATGATTGCTTTGTTTCATTTACAGCAAGTAACTAATCATGAGCATCCATATGGGGAAGAAAATAGAGTTCCCAGCAACAGAACTATGAGAAGAACAGCTAAATTGGAGGGTTCTTCGTCCAGTACCCATTCCAGTAACCTGGATGTATTGTTGGCCAGAGGTTAGAATTAAACCTCTATCATTGTTGTGTAGTGATGAGGGTTGTGTTTTTAGTCCATTTAGTGTTCGATTTTCTTCTATTGTTTTTTTGGTTGTGCTCTTGGTCCGTTGTTTTATCTTGGTTTCAAAAGAGGACCAAAACCTGGTATGCTAAAATGGAGGGGGGAGGAGGCTAAAATGGAGGCGCATAGCTACTTTGTTGAGATTGGCGAAAGGGAATTGATATCATTTGATCTATGGTTTGTGAGCATCATGTTTTTTGTTGGCACATAAAGTTGTGGCATAGTAGTTGATTTGATGACGTGCGAGAGATATAGGTTCTGTTTGTGGATTCCCAGTTGTGGTACAGATGCTTATACTGAGTTGGATATTGAAACATACATTCCGACCTCATGCTATGTACTGTCATCTGTGATAGATTCTTGTGCTTTTTTGTGGGCTTTAGTGGACTAAGTTAGAATGCCTTCTACCTTCATTTTTCTTGTCCTCTTTGCTTCCCACTTGGTACATTTTTTGGTGAGAATGCTATAGGAATGAAGGAGATTTGGTGTTAATTTTCAAGAAGTTGATTATAATAGTGTTTTGGTGGTTACTTGTTGGCTCTCATTCTGTCTTAACTTTTGTTTTTGAGTACTTACGAAGAGAATTACATTCACCTTATTCTGTTTTTTTGGTCAAGACATTCACCTTATTCTAAAGGAACTAGTGAGGATTTGAACTTGCGACCTTGTATAAAGTCCCCTCATTTATTGTTGTGGTCTTACCAACAACACCTCTTTTCTTTTAACACCACTCCTCAATGTTTCGGAAAATAGTTTCTGAAATGTTTTTTCATGTCTTTCGGAAATAGATTTAACCATAAAAGCATTTCAAAAACTAGTAAAGTAGTCACGTAAACAATAGGGGTGGTGCTGTTAAAAGAGGGGTGGGGTGTTGTTAACATGTTCTTATTTTTTTTTTACAAAATTTTAAGGTGAGGGGATGACACGGTAGGGTAGGACCTTTGGGCTATTTAAGCACTTATGATTGTAAGTACATGTTCTTATTGGTGTGTCCTATTTGGGAAGAATTTTTGTTCAAAAATAAAATTGGATCTCACTCATGTCTTCTTTTTTTTTTTTTTGACAAAAATCACGTGTCTTCTTATCATTGTTGTTATTTATTTATTTATTCTTATCATCGTTGTAGTCGGTTACAAAATTTTATTTGATTAAGAATTATGATTTCAGTTATAATTTAGATTGAAAATTAAATTCGTGTCATAATTTTAATTTTATTATCCAAAATGTCATTGGACTTTCTGACTTTAATGTTGGTTGGGGATCAAGAGAGCTTAGTATATAGACTTCAAATCAAAAGTAGGCCTATTTTGTCTGGCCATTACAACTGAGCACATGGATTACATGGTTACTCTATTCAGCCCCATCCAATTGCTACAGTGTCCTCCTAGCAATTTTTTTTCCTAAAAGTACCCATCACTATAGTTAGACTTTTGGTTGTTTCGAGGACGTTAAGGGAGTTTGGCACCGGCTGTATTTCCACATTCGATTGTGCATGGATGAAGCCCGAATGCACACATTTGTCCTCAACGTGAAATTTATAATTAATGTTATTTACTGTTTAAAATAGTATATGTTAATGTCAACTAACAATTGTAGGATGATTTGTGCTCGAGTTAGAGCTAGCCTCCAACATGTCATCAGCCGTAGCCAACCCGAGTGCCTTTAGATGCTTTGTATGGGGTGCCTTTGCAATATTCGACATAGATGAGTCTCCCTCGGGCACTTGTATTAAGTATAGATGTGGCGCCTGCAAATTCCATGCCATATAACCCGAAGCGTAATCACACTAGTGGGTCACGCGAATACCTCATAGCTCATCTCACTAAATGAAGTTGGTATGCAGCCTATGCAAAATTTATCTCTAGTGGTGACATAAGCTGTAGGGCTCATATGTCAGGATTGTTTGCTTGAATCCAAACTTACGCAAGACTCACTTAGGTACAATGTTTTAAAAACCGGCTCGGCCCGGCCGGTCGGACCGGGAACTGGGGGGTAACCGAGCCGGTCAAGGTTTTGGATCGGCCATGCAGCAAACTGGTGAGAACCGGTGTGACTCGGCCGGTTTTTGGAAAAACTGGTGACCCGGTGAGCCGGCTCGAACCTCCGGGTTGTGCATTTTGCCTTTTTTTTATCAAATCTTTGAACTGTAATTGGGAGGGGCCGCGTGAACGCAGGCCCCCACTAGTGATTGCCACCTAGGTAAGTATGTTTCCCATTAACATACGCCTTGCTTTTATATCTCATTCTCCTCTCTGTTCCGTTCATTCTATGCGATGTGGGACTATTTGTAAAAACAAAAGAGACTCAAAACCCTCAACAAAATGCCATTAGTGGGGTTTGAACCCCTGACCTGTTGAAAGCAAATGCTGAGCGCTACCATGAGGCTACCAATCTTATTGAGAATATTATTTATTTCAAATATATATAATTGGTACCTCTTTTCCTAAAAGTCAAGTACGCTCATCCTCATGGCATTAGCTTGTAATATTAATATTATGTTTCAACAAACTTATTTAATATTAAGTATATTTTTAAAGATTTATTTAATATTAAGTTGTTAACTTATGAAATTTGTTCTAAAAATTTATTGAAGCATGATATGAACTTTTAAAATTTATTTAATATATACCAAGCAAATAAAAATAAAATAGGCATGGTGTGTAATTTTAGCAAATTAAGTTTTACAAGTATGAAATATATAGGTCATGAAAATTTGGGAATCTTTTATATTTTAGTAGATATAAAATAAACATAGTTATTAATTTTACAGGGACGAAATTTATATTATATACTATATAGGTATTGAAAATTCTCGAAATAGAGACCGGGTCCGAGTCATCCGGTCCCGGTTTTGGTCATGCGGTTCAACTGTCGACCCCTCGGTCCGACCTTGACCCAGTGACCCGGTACCTTCACCGAGTCGGTTCCCGGTCCGAGTTTTAAAACATTGCTTAGGTAGGTGTGGGTGTCTTATGTAATCCTACTTGACATGATTCACTTCAGGACCTTATAGGTTGGAAACTCATAAATTTAACCCACATCGTGGCTTGCTCAATTTTGTTGTATCTCGCGCTACAAGACTTAGAATTGCGTGATTCCAAAACGAGGACAATAGGCACTTTTTGAAACACGAGTTATGTTCAACAAACTCCGAAAAGACTGCTTAAAATTGGAGATACAACCGAAGGTAACTAACACGAAATTAGGGAATTTGAGGGTTAGGGTTTGATGCAAAGGAAACAGAAAACAAAATTATCAATGAAAGACAAGAATCGGAAGGTGCCACAATCCAATGATTGATAAGTAGAAGGAACACCACAAGGATCAACACCCTTCATAAGTTCAAAGTGAATTCTCTCAATAACTCTAGAGAATAAATTCTCATAAGCAATATGCTCAATATCCAAAATCTGCATTCCACCAGTTTGAAAGAGTATTTTATAGTAGCACTCTTTACAAGCTTTCTTAAACCTAGCCCAACTCAAATCTCTAACAAATAGGCCCAAACAATTTGCTATTTAGCGCAAACACAAGTTTTTTTTTGAATTAAAAAAATAAAAAAAAATTAAAAAATAAAACTGATATAGATAAGAATTGGTCCAAACACAAATGCCCTCATGCCTTTATTCCCTCAATCTGAAATCTGGACTACACAATTCACCCTCTTGGACTTCAATTCTTTTGGACTAGGACCAACTTCAAATAAACTAGCTACAAAGTTAATCCAAACCCAATCGCCCTGTTCAAAGATAACCTTTCTTCTGGGCAACACTTGAAACGACGATCTCCCCTAGGTTGAAGCTTAGATTACCGTTGGGAAGGAAACATTTCCATCCTTAAGTGAATCCAAACCCAATCGCCCGGTTCAAAGATAACCTTTCTCCTTCCTTTATTAGCTTCCCTAGCATAGATCTCCAAATTTTTTCCTCAGTTTGTACCTCTACTTTCTCATGTAGTTTCCATACATATTCAGCCTTAGTTTTCCCATCCTTATGTTTCAGAACAAAATTTTAGGCAAAGACATTAAATCAAGTTGAGTGAGAGGGTTAAAGCCATAAATCAAGTTGAACTGTCCTATTATATGCAAACTCAATGTGGGGAAAACATTCTTCCCATGACCTAATATTGTTTTTGATAGCTCTTAAAAGAGAAGAAAGAGTTATATTCACCACCTTTGTTTGGCCATTAGTTGGAGGCAAGCAAGTTGCGGAAAAGAGTAGTTTGGTTCCAAGCTTACCCCAAAGTGTCCTCCAAAAGTGACTTAGGAACTTAAAATCCTCATCACTCACAATACTTTTAGGCAAATCATGAAGTCGTACTACCTCTTAATTTAAAGAACAAATCTGCCACATTAAAAGCATCATCCACCTTCTTGCATGGTAAGTGAGCCATCTTGGAGAACCTGTCCACAACCAAACAAATTGAATCCTTCTTGCTTTTAAATTGAATCCTTACACACAATGCATCTTACCCTCAATATACTACATACATCACATTTCATGCGTGGCCGATAATAATGTTCATGCAACACGTCCAAAGTCTTTAAATTCCAAAATTTCTCATTTAATCCCCCTCTTGTGCTTCATTCACAAGTAACTCTCGAATGTAACTATTAGGCACACACAATGTATTTTCTTTAAACAAATAGTCATTAAGCCTAAAGTACCCATTTTGAGAAGCATGGACACAAGCTTCATATATTTGAGAAGATTATGGATCACGTTCATACACTGATAACTCTTATTTATAAGAGTTATTTATACTTTTTACTTAAATTGTTGTGTGTCTTAAAGTAATTAATTTAGTAAATAATTTAGATAATTAAGAAATTGAGAGTTTATGTGGTTGCTTCTGATTTTGAACCAAGTTGAGCACTTTGGTGCTCTTTTGTTGGAGTTTGATGTGTTTGTTAAGTGTGCAGGGTGGTGCTGTTTGTAGTGCTGCAGCACCAGATTCACAGGAGAGAGAAACAAGGAGACAATTTCTGTACAAGTGTCAATCACCCACTTGCTCTAAGCTGCTGCTACTGTTTAGAGTCACTAATAGTTGCTGGCCACTTGCTTTTGATTTGATTGGTTGCTTGCTTTTGAAGAGATAAGGTGCCAAAAAGTCAAAAGGGCAATAGAGGAAGATATGCAAGTTGTGCAAGTTGTGAATTTTTCTCTCTTGATCCCATTTTTTTGGGTATAAATAGAAGTTCATTTTCTGAAGTAAGGGAGTTGGAAAAATTGAAAGTTTCATCTAGACATAGTGCTCTTTCTTTTCCAACTACTTTTCATCACCATTGAAGGAGCTTGTTCGCAGTGGTGCTGAAGCAATGCTGCAGCACCATTCTGACAGCAGATTGCAAGCAAATTAGGGACTGTTTTTCTTCTTCAGTTTTAAAGAGATGAAGCTTATATGTGTAACCTTCTTGCTCTACTCTTATTGTAATATCAGTACCATGGTTATGCTCTTGAACACCTCTTTTGTGTTGATGGATTTATTGTTTATCACTACAAAAAACGGAACAGATTGCGGTGGTTTTTAAGTCGCTTAACGGGGGTTTTAAACCCCCCGCAACGTAATCCGCGGGAGTTTTAAAAAACACCGGAGTTTCAAGTGCCGCAATCGTTTTGCGGGGGTTTTTAGAAAACGCTGGTATCATGTCTTTTAGTGGGGGTTTTACTGCGGGGGTTTTTAATCCCCACGATTAGTGGAGGTTGTTTTGAGGGGGTTATAAACCTGATCTTGAGTGATTTTACAAGAGTTTTTTTCTTGCAATTTGATATTTTTTTCTTATCTCATTACCACATTTTTATTACTAGCAACTATACATACATCTTCGAGAATACTTATTAAGCTTAATCAAAAAGACCAAAGATTTCATTAAGAATATAACTATGATAACATACATGTAATGTCAAATTTCTAAAAATCATAATAAAAATAAACATTTGTAGCTCAAATATCTAATGTCATACAACTCAATTTTTCATGTTCTGTGTCGTGAAGAACGTCCAATATTTGTGTTTTGTCACAACCTCAACTCAAAAGGCACAATGGGAAGATGCTTTTCCTCATAAACAGAACAATTGTTCAGTTGGTTATTAGATCAAGATTCACTTGCCTCATCACATTTACTTCGCATAATCCTTTAATGTTTCAACCAATCAACAAAGCTTTGATGGCACAATCCTTCAATGTTTCAACAAATCTGCAAACAAAGGACAGCAGGATGAAATGATAAGCAAATAAAGGGTATAAATCATACAATAATGTCAACATTAATATATACCAACTCAAAATCTCAAACAAAAGGATAAAGAAGAGAGGGAGTAATCAATTAAAGTAATCTGTCATTGAATAAAATAAAAGTTGACCAATCACATTTGTAGAGACTATTATATATTAAAGTAATCTGTTGAATTAGAAACAATTTTAACGGTCAAAAGCATGACTATGAAGTAAACTAAAGGATAAAGAAGAGAGGGAGTAATCAATTTAAGTTACCTTGAGACTATCATCAAAGAGAAAACTCTACTGCATGAAAACTTCATCATACACTCCTTTTTCTATGGATAGTTAATTACTTTTACATGTATGACTCCAGGTGGATTTTGCTGAGATTATTGATACTTTCTCAATTTGCACATCGTCTAAGCCAAGTTTTCCTTTACAGTACACAATGTATCATGCTCAATGTAATTTAGTTTTTCCATAGATTTGTGACATTAGTCTTGTGAAAAAATATCATCCTGGATGGTGGATAACATCTTCCTTATTTAGGAACTGAATTTAAATGGCAACCACTATGCAGTTGCATAATACTCACAGACATGTTTTTTCTTCTTGCATATTCATCTGTTATAATTTTTGGTTTATGCATATTCATTTTGTTTTGAAACTTTCTAGATAAGACAATGGCAAAACATGAACCAAGTAGAGGATTTATTTCATTAATCTTTTGGTAATACTAAAGCTATGACTACTAAATCTTCACACAACCAAAGAAAAACAAAACAAGTTCTTCTAAGCATATATACCATTAACATGCCAAAATTATGTTAGGAAATGGTCATATATATCACTTAATTAACATACCTTCAAAACAAGCTCTTCAAAGCATTGCTCCATGTTTGCTCGAGTTTTAGCACTGCATTCAATGAATAGACAACCATACTCCCTAGCAAAGTCTATTCCCTCTTTCTTTGTAACAACTCTATCACTCTCTTGAAATAAAAAATACATATATCACCAACACACATGTCCTCTAAGCAAGAAAATAAATTATCAGTAACACGCTCTGATATGATGCAGAAGTCGGAACAAGAAACAAATGTGACATGCAGCAGATTAGACTAGACGCATTCAAGAGTTGAAACGGGAATTGTAAAATTGAGCGGCTGAAAAACTCAAGTGTTTCACCCCACAAAAAATGTATTCATAGACACAGACACTGTTCAAATGGAAGCGGATGTGAATATAAGTGAACATTAAGAGACAGCATACGATTGTAAACTTTAAAAGAAGATACTTTATCTACTTTATTTCCAACAAGTATCTTGATGCAGTCTTGATTTGTTGAATAAATGTCTATTTCCTTTGCCCATACTTCAGAAAGATTTATAAATGTTTCTCGACGGGTTACATCATAAGCTGCATCAGTTATAAGAACGAAAAAGAGAGATTAGCAGCTAATCCAAACCATGACTTTCAACACCCATCAACTTGAAGGAAAAGACATCTCCCATTTTCCAAAGACATTCAACATATTGCATCTTGGCAGTGAATCCAATCATTTATGATTACTTGATTAGTAAAAAAATTCTCAGTTTGATCACTGGATACCAAAGATCAATTAGGTGAAACAACAATACCACAGACCAGTTTGGGTTTTAAGTCCACCCAGAAAAGAATTAACTATCTCAAACCAAATCACAGAACATATCATAAGTAGTGCCACCATAACAAAATATGAACCAAATCAAGAAACAATAAGTAGAGAAACACACAAAAAATATAGAAAGGGAAAAAATGGATACCAATAACCTCACTTACTGCTGTGAGACGATAAATAAGATTAGGGTCGGATCCGAGAGTTGAAAGCAAGCACTGTAATTAACCATTAGAGTTAGGGATTTGGCTAAAAAACCAAACATAAATAAGAAATGAAACATGTATTTAATGAATATTATTTAACTTTTGTCCAACCATTTCTATTTATCACTGCAATTGCTCTGTACATAGGGTAAGTTAACGAAGACCAGTAAATTCACTTAATGAATCAAATATTACAAAGTAACCAAGATTGAATATAAAAAATCAAACCTTTTCATGGCTTCGAAATTCAAGTACAAAATCTCAAAATCACAAAATAATCTCATAATCACAGAATAACAAAATCAATGTGCAAAATCTCACTAATGTTGTATTTGTGTCACAAAATCAAAGCAGAAAAGGAAGACAAGACATTTACCTCAAAATAGCAAAAGATTAAAAGAGTGGCAGAGTCTCACAATCGCACGCAAGGAGTCGAAGACGTCACGCCGAGCGGTAGTGTATGTGACTGATTCACCGTGGGTTTCTCTCAGAGAGTTGAAGACGTCGTTGGTTTCACTAAACTGAAGAAAGAAACTCGAGATTGAGGGAACACGATTTCACGAAACTGTTTCTCTCAGAGAGAGTTGAAGACGTGACTGATTCACAGTGGGTTTCACGAAACTGAGGAAAGAGAGAGGGGTTAGGGTTTCGCGAGATTGAGGGAACCCAATTTCATCTTGAGAAATCTAAAGCGAAACTGAGGAAAGAGAAAGGGGTGGGGAAAGAATGAATCGAATAGGGAGATGTTGAAGAGGGATGAATAGTGAGAAGAGGGATTGAAGAAAGGTAGCGAGAAGAGGGAAACGGGTTTTTTGTTAATGGGTAGCGAGAAGATTGAAGAAATGAACCGAAAGGGTTTTTTTTGACCAAGGTAAAAGGGTTTTTTGCAATTTGGGGAGGTTTTTTCTTTGCAAACGGCGGGGGTTTTAAACCCCCTCAAATTGAAACAAATTTTTTGACCCAAGCCACGGGTGGTTCCTTTTTTAATACTAAACTGGGGAGGTTTTTAAAACCTCCGCAAAAGAACCCCCGCAATCTGTTCCGTTTTTTGTAGTGTATTGTGAGCTAATTTTTCTAAGTTAGGATGCTTTAAACTTGTAATGACTCTTTGATGGTTAAGTGTTAAAATGTTGCTTAGTTCCTTTAACTCTTGAGCTATAATATTTCCAAACTTGATTTAAGCTTGATCACCTTTTATTAAGTACTTGCATTTTAATTCTGAAAAGGTTAATTTGTTGAACTCAAGAGTTAATATGGGTAGTGTTAATTAAATGACACTTTAGTTAATCTTATTTTAACCTAGACATAGGAAGATAAGCCCATAAAGTGAACTTGCTTCTTTTAATATCAAGGGTGCCGTAGTAAGTGACTGAAATACACACACTTTTAGGCATGCCCTTAGGTGTTGTAGCACCATTATAGCACCAGACTGTCATTGAAAAATTACTTGTGTAAAAGCATCCTAACTGATTCCCCCTTATTGTTTTCATATTCTCTTTACTGTAACTGATATATTTTCAGAATGTTTTCCTACAAATTGATTTTATTTTTACTCACTAATTTATTTACTCAATTAAGCATAGAATAAACTACAATCCTCATACTGATAAAAAAAACTACAATCCTTGTGGGAACGATATTTATTTATCACTCTATTACTTGCTACAATTGTGTATACTTGCACATCACCGTTTCCACACAACAAGTTTTTGACGCCGTTGCCGGGGATTGTTTAGTTATATTCTGTTGTTTAGTTAGTAAGTAAGTTAGTTGAGATTTCATTCTTATCTTTGGTATTCTGTTTTTCTGGTGCTACAGCATGTAGGTGCTATAGCACATGCACAGACACAGTTCGCTAGAGTACGAGTTGGATCCCGAAATAGAAAGAAGATTCAGAAGGTTACAAAGGCAAAAGAAGCAAGAAAGCCTCATTGAGCTTGGTAGAGCTGCTGTCTGGCCGAAGGAATTGGCCCACATACTAGTTACTCTGAAACTGTAGATGGGAGTGACCATGAGGAGGGTTCTTTTAATAGAGATCTGCTTATAAACATGAATGTCATAGATATGGCTAATGATAGAGACAGTCCTATGAGGGATTACGCTATTTTTGATCCTCAAACTATGCATACTAGTATACTAAGGCCTGAGCTCAATACAGAACATTTTGAGTTCAAACCTATGATGTTCCAATTAAATGCTTCAAACTATTGGTCAATTCGGTGGTTCTCCCACAGAGGACCCCCATTTGCACTTAAAATAGTTTCTTGAGGTGTGTAGTAATTTCAAAATTCCTGTTGTCACTGGTGATGCTTTTAAACTTAGGCTATTTCCTTATTCCTTCCTTGAAGGATAGAGCTAAATCTTAGTTTAATTCATTAGAGCCTAACTCTATCACTGATTGGAATGGAATGGCTGAAAAAATTTTAAAAATTATTTTCCACCAATCAAGAATGCCAGGATGAGAAAGATACAAAGAATTACTTAGAAAATGCCCACATCATGGAATCCCCATTTGCATCCAGATAGAAACTTTTTATAATGGGTTGGAACCACACACTAGACTCATGCTTGATGTCTCATCTGGAGGAGTTCTACTGAATCAATCATACAATAATGCTTATGACCTTATTGAGACAATAGCTGCAAATAGCTGCAAAGTGTCAGCTTTGTTAGCTCAATTAGCATCTCTTGCCAACATGATCAAAAATCTCACCACAGCTAGTGCTATAGCACCTGCAGCAGCACCTGCTACTACAAAACCAGAAAATACTGCTATAGTGGAGGAAGCTCCAGCTGGAGCCATTAGTTTTGTGTATTGGGGAGGAGGCCACTTATATGAAGAGTGCCCAAATAACCCTGTATCTGTCAACTACGTAGGGTACAACAAAAATAATAACCCCTACTCAAATGCCTACAATCCTGGGTGGAGGAATCATCCAAACTTCAAATGGGGCAATAATACTGCTGCAGCACCTGCTATACCACCAGGACTTCCTACCCAACCACTTTAGAGACAAGCTACCCCTACACCAGACAATTCCATGGAAGCTATGCTTAGAGCTTTCATGAATGAGACAAAAGCTCAATATCAAACTCAAGGGGTTGCAATTAAGAACTTGGAGAACCAAATTGGTCAAATAGCTAGTGCTCTTTCCCAAAGAACAAGTGGATCTTTACCATCCACAACAGAAACTCCAACACCTCATGGGAAAGAACATATTAAGGCTATTTCTTTGAGGAGTGGGAAGGAATTGGCAGGGTCATCTACTCTAACAGGTGGTGGTACAAAAGAAAAAGAAAAAATGAAAAAAATAGTTCAAATCTGCACTTTGCAGCACATGTTGTTCTAGCTGGTGCTACATCACCTGGTTTAGCACCTGTTGCACAAAAATTGAATGATGAGATGCCACCACCACCTTTCCCTCAAAGGCTTAAAAAGGCTCACCAAGACAAGCAGTGTGGTAAGTTTATGGAGGTTTTGAAGCAATTGCACATCGACATTCCACTAGTTGAGACACTCCAACAAATGCCCAACTACACCAAGTTCATGAAAGACGTTCTCACTAAAAGAAGGAAACTTGGTGAATTTGAGACAGTAGCAATGACAAAGGAGTGCAGCTTGCTGGTTCAGAAGAAAATCCCAACAAAACTAAAGGATCCAGGGAGTTTTACTTTTCCTTGCTCTATTGGTGACACTTATCACTACAAGAAAAATTAGACTTTGCGGCGGGCAAAATCCGCCGCAAAAGCCAAATTTACGGCGGAGATTTGGACTTTGGGGCAGAATTTTGCCGCCGGTAGCCAGCTCGAAGCAAACGCTTTGTGGCGGATTATCCGCCGCACGTTTGCGGCGGATTTAGTGGCGCCGCAAATTCCGCCGGAACTTTGCGGCGGATAATCCGCCGAAAAAGGGACAAATTTTTACCGTAAAATATCCGCCGAAAAGTGCCCAATATCCACTGCAAAGTATCCACCGCAAAGTACCCGTTTTATTTAAAAAAAATAAATATAATTTTTTTTAAAAAAACGTTTTATTTAAAATTCCGCCGCAAAGTACCTTTTTTTTTAAAAAAAATTATTATTTTTAAAATATAAATATTATTTTTTTAAAAAAATCGTTTTAGTTAAAAAATATATTATTTTATTATTTTTTTAAATATTGATAAAAAAATAAAATCCAATAACTAATTAATTTTTAATTTAAAAAAATAAAAATTGGGAAAAGTAGTAAAATATTATCACCAAAAAAATATCCATACAATTAATAAAATATCCATACAAAAAAATAAAATAATCTAAAGCTTGTGGATACCTTGTGTTGCAGGTAACCTGATATTGCAGGATGTGTTTTGATGATGAAAAAGACAAAGGTAAGATTGACGGTCAAAGTCAATAAAAGTGACTAAACGTCAAAGTCACAATCCAAGACAAGCAAGCCAAGAACTGAAGATTCAAGTTTAAGGGTAGTCCTTAAATATAAGGGTAGTCCTTAGGGTTTGGGTGTGTCTTAGGAAAAAGTGTAAGCTCTTTCAAAAGGTCAGCTCGTATCTCAAAGTCTCACACACTCACAAAGTTTTTTAAGGTGCATGCATATTTACGTAAACATTCTTATCACCTTTTAAATAACAAAATCGATTTTCCTCATGCATAAACAAATAGCAAAATCGATTTTCAGGCAAATTAGAAAAGATAGAAATCGATTGTCAGGCCATGTTTTATAATACACAAATCGATTTCTGAGCCAAATATTTTTTAAGGGAAGAATCGATTCCCAACCTTTTGCACATAACTGAGAATCGATTCCCACTTGTCTCAGGCAAGCTGAAAATCGATTCCTACATATTTTCACTAAGTATAGAATCGATTCCTAGCTTTCCATGGCACTCAAGAATCGATTTCCCATATTTTACAAACAAAGATAAAATCGATTCCTTACCTAAATAAATCGATTCCTGGATCAAATACTTTTTAACAAAGAATCGATTCCTACATTATTTTCAACGTAAAAATGAATTTCTCATAGCCTATAAATAGGCAGTGCTTCACGATTCATTTAACACACAACACACATCAACCCATTTGTACGAATCAGAAAAACCTTTTGAGAAAACTCTTCACGCTTATACTTTTGCTCGTCACGTACCGTTGGTCTGTCTGAGCTGATCTGTTGCTAAGAGTTAGTTGGGGTTGTATTCTTCAAGTTGTAATATCTGCCTACACTAGAGGTATTTCTGCATTTACAATTGTTTATTATTTAATTGTTGTGTTTTGTTCTAGGGAGTGGGGTATCTCTCTAGGGTAGCTGCATGTACTAGGAAGTTGGGTATCTTTCTAGGGCAGTTGATTGTAACAGGGGTGGGGTATCTCTTGTTATTGTTATATTAGATCTGAGGGCTCTCTATAGGTGGGGTATCCTAGGAGGAGAGTGCCTAAGTCTGTAAAGGTTTTCCAAGGCACCTGTAAGCCTTGTTGTTGTTTTAGTGGAAAATCTCACAAGGGTGTGAGGACTGGACGTAGGTCACTAGGAGGTGACCGAACCAGGATAAATCTCTGCGTGCTTTACTGCTTTCCTGCTTTACTGTTATACCGCTTTACTACTTTATATTCTAATTCCTTCGCTTCCACTTAACCTGCGCGAAAATTGATCTAAGTCATTGAAAAGGGGAAAAACATTTTCAAAAGATCTGAAAAGTTTTAAATCTCAATTCACCCCCCCTCTTGAGACTGAAGCCACTTGGTAACAAGTGGTATCAGAGCTAGACTCTTGTATAAAGGGCCTAGCAGCTTCAAGAGAAATGGCTTCAGGTTGGTCTACGCAAGAGGGTGCATCTCTTTTCCGTCCTCCGGGATTCAACGGAGAAGACTATGCATATTGGAAAGAAAGAATGAGAATTTTTATTGAAGGGGTAGACTTAGATGTTTGGGATGCTGTGGAAAAAGGACCTTTCGTTCCCACACACATAGTAGATGGTATTCTTACAATTAAAAGTAGAAATGAATGGTCTGATGATGAGAAAAGAAAAGTGCAACTTAATTTTCGTGCTAAAAATATTATTACTTCTGCTTTGAGTGCTGATGAATTTTTTCGAGTTTCAAACTGTAAAACTGCCCGAGAAATGTGGGATAATCTTCAAGTTACTCATGAGGGTACAAGTGAAGTGAAAAGGGCAAGAACAAATACTCTTATCAGAGAATACGAATTGTTCAGAATGAATACAGGTGAAACAATATCAGAAATGCAGAAAAGGTTCACTCATATAGTGAACAAATTGGGTTCATTAGGAAAATCATTTCCTCCCGAAGACTTGATCAACAAAGTGCTAAGATGCCTAAACCGAGAATGGCAACCAAAGGTAACTGCTATAACTGAATCAAGAAACCTAACTACCATGTCTCTTGCCACTCTGTTCGGGAAACTACTAGAGCACGAGTTAGAACTCACTCGTCTAGCAGAGAATGAAGGAAAAGTCAAGAAAAAGAAAAACCTAGCTTTTAAAGTTTCAAGTTCAAGTTCATCCGACGACAGTGATGACTCGCAAAGTGAAAGTGATGAAGAGGATGAGAATATAGACCTAATGGTAAGAGAATTCAAAAGGTTCATAAGGAGGTCTCTAGAAAAGAATTCTCCAACCAAAGAAGTCTCATGCAAACAAAACTACTTGAGTCCTTTAACATGCTACGAATGTGGGAAACCCGGACACATAAAATTGGAATGCCCAAAATTACAAAGAAAACGACCAAGAGATGAGAGAAAGGGATCCAAAGGAAAAAGGAGTAGAAAAGCCTACACAGCATGGGAAAACAGGAACTCATCAGATAGCTCAGAAAGTGAAAAAGATCAAGTTGCTCTCATGGCCGACCACGACAGCGAAAGTGAAACTGAGGTATATTCTAACTCTGAATCTTTACAAGATGCCTATGATGAATTATATGAAGCATTTACTGAATTGCATGATAAATCCTTAAAACTAGCTAAAGCATTAGATAAATCTAAGAAAGTTATCACTCATCTTGAAAATGCTGTTACTGCTTTAACTAAAGAAAAGTCAGAGCTTAGAAAAGAAAATGATAGCCTTGCATGCTTTAAAGAAAATTATACTTGTGATAAATGTGTTGAATCTGAAAAGAAAATTCATGAACTGGAATGGACTGTTGGGAAATTGTCTAGTTTACAAAATGTGCATCATAGATTTCCTAGAAACAAACCCATAGAAAGGCATGTTCATTATAAACCAAAATTTTCCACTAGATCTTATATTACATGTTATTATTGTGGTAAACCTGGACATACAGCTTCTGTTTGCAGGGCAAGAGGTAAAATAAATATGAAAAAGGTGTGGGTTCCCAAAGGAACCATACCAAACACTAACCCACAAGGACCCAAAGAGATTTGGGTACCGAGAACCTTGTTTTAGATCTTTGCAGGTATGCTTCAAGGTATGGGGGCAGATTGATACCTTGACAGCAAAGACTCGAAGCGCATGACCAGAGACGCAATAAAGTTCTTAACACTCACCCCCGGAAAAAGCCGTCATGTGACTTGTGATAAATAGAGGAAGAATCACCGGTAAAGGTCAGATTGGTGAAAATTTTATTCGCCTATATTTTGAAAATGTGCTTAAAAATAGTTTATTAAGTCAAATATGTGTGACTAGTGAAACAGAGACTAATTTCATGCATCATTAAGAACAATATCTATAAGGCATGATTAGAATAACAGGAATCAAAGTATTCTGGTCAACCCTCTAGGACTGATCATATAGAAATTATACATCACCTTCTTAGAGGTTATGGTTAGAAAGGCAATAGTGTGATTGAGTTAGTTGAAACGTCAAAATCAGCTAGTTGATATTTTCACAAATCCATTGCAAAAGAAAACCTGGTTCTTCACTTATTCAAATGAGGTTTTCAATTAAATGGTTTTCAAAGTGATTTTTTTTAAAGAAATGTGAATTTAAGTGAAATTGTGACTTGTGAATTTCTGCAGTTAAAGTGCTATGTTTTTCCTAAAATCTTTTTACAATCAACTGCTAGCACTGGTATTTTTCGAAAAAATACATGCTCACGATCGTTGTTTACCTAAAATAATTTTTCTCCCATATTCTGGCTGCCATCACCAACTTTCAAACTAAGCAGCATGAAATGTATAAAGCTTAAAACAACTGCTTCACAGATTTTTGAGACTCATAATTAGATTTTACCTGTGTTTGATAAAATATTCTCTTCATGGTCTCAAATATGTTTTTTTCTTCAAGTTTTGATGATCACTTATAAATCAGCAATGGCTCTTTTACCTTGTCAAATAGCTGTGACATTCGTTTCGCAAACCTTATCATATATTGACCCTCTTTGATCATGACAAAAAGGGGGAGAGAAATATAGGGTTGCATATGAGCATATAGAACTTGCATATTATGCATCTAGTCAATAAGTCAGTTGGAGCATCATGATAGGGGGAGCATCATATATATATTATCTGTTTGAACTAACCTCCCACCTTGAGATGAGTTAATGTTTTGTCATCATCAAAAAGGGGGAGAATGTGGATACCTTGTGTTGCAGGTAACCTGATATTGCAGGATGTGTTTTGATGATGAAAAAGACAAAGGTAAGATTGACGGTCAAAGTCAATAAAAGTGACTAAACGTCAAAGTCACAATCCAAGACAAGCAAGCCAAGAACTGAAGATTCAAGTTTAAGGGTAGTCCTTAAATATAAGGGTAGTCCTTAGGGTTTGGGTGTGTCTTAGGAAAAAGTGTAAGCTCTTTCAAAAGGTCAGCTCGTATCTCAAAGTCTCACACACTCACAAAGTTTTTTAAGGTGCATGCATATTTACGTAAACATTCTTATCACCTTTTAAATAACAAAATCGATTTTCCTCATGCATAAACAAATAGCAAAATCGATTTTCAGGCAAATTAGAAAAGATAGAAATCGATTGTCAGGCCATGTTTTATAATACACAAATCAATTTCTGAGCCAAATATTTTTTAAGGGAAGAATCGATTCCCAACCTTTTGCACATAACTGAGAATCGATTCCCACTTGTCTCAGGCAAGCTGAAAATCGATTCCTACATATTTTCACTAAGTATAGAATCGATTCCTAGCTTTCCATGGCACTCAAGAATCGATTTCCCATATTTTACAAACAAAGATAAAATCGATTCCTTACCTAAATAAATCGATTCCTGGATCAAATACTTTTTAACAAAGAATCGATTCCTACATTATTTTCAACGTAAAAATGAATTTCTCATAGCCTATAAATAGGCAGTGCTTCACGATTCATTTAACACACAACACACATCAACCCATTTGTACGAATCAGAAAAACCTTTTGAGAAAACTCTTCACGCTTATACTTTTGCTCGTCACGTACCGTTGGTCTGTCTGAGCTGATCTGTTGCTAAGAGTTAGTTGGGGTTGTATTCTTCAAGTTGTAATATCTGCCTACACTAGAGGTATTTCTGCATTTACAATTGTTTATTATTTAATTGTTGTGTTTTGTTCTAGGGAGTGGGGTATCTCTCTAGGGTAGCTGCATGTACTAGGAAGTGGGGTATCTTTCTAGGGCAGTTGATTGTAACAGGGGTGGGGTATCTCTTGTTATTGTTATATTAGATCTGAGGGCTCTCTATAGGTGGGGTATCCTAGGAGGAGAGTGCCTAAGTCTGTAAAGGTTTTCCAAGGCACCTGTAAGCCTTGTTGTTGTTTTAGTGGAAAATCTCACAAGGGTGTGAGGACTGGACGTAGGTCAC